>CM042409.1:1180000-1302500 GCA_023634145.1 Thymallus thymallus
GTGGTAGAAAGAGGTGTTCTTGTCATATTTACGGTTCATAGTTTTTCCCGGTCAGGTCACATCGTTAGTAAATTAAGGTTTCGATGTTGATATGTTGTTTTTTGTTTTCTTGTTTAACGGCCAGGGGCAGGGCTCTCGTATGGAGGTGAGGAGTTGTAGTGGCAGCCGCACCTGCAGCCTCTCCTCCAGACCCTTCCAGTCCCAGACCTCCAGGGCCCCCAGCACCAGGCCCTCCTCTGCCCAGCAGACAAGCACCCAGGCCCAGCCTCAGGCCCTGCTGCTCTGGCCATTACTCTGGAACACATAGTGGGGCAGCTAGATGATCTCACACAGGTAACTATTCCTTCTCTCTCGCTCTCTCTCGCTCTCTTTTTGTCTCTCTCTCTCTCTCTGTCTCTCTCTCTCTCTCTCTCGCTCTCTCTCTCTCTCTGTCTCTCTCTCTCTGTCTCTCTCTCTCTCTGTCTCTCTCTCTCTGTCAATTTCAATTCAATTCAATGTAAGGCCTTTATTAACATAGGAAACATATGTTAACATTGCCAAAGCAAGTGAATTAGATAGAAAACAATAAACATTACACTCAGAAGTTCCAAAAGAATAAAGACATTTCAAATGTCATTATGTATAGATACAGTGTTGTAACGATGTGTAAATAGTTAAAACAAATAGTTAAAACAAATGGGAAAATAAATCAACATAAATATAGGTTGTATTTACATGGTGTTTGTTCTTCACTGGTTGCCCTTTTCTTGTGACAACAGGTCACACATCTTGCTGCTGTGATGGAACACTGTGGTATTTCACCCAGTAGATATGATGGGAGTTTATCAAGACTGGGTTTGTTTATGAATTCTTTGTGGATCTGGGTAATCTGAGAGAAATATGTGTCTCTAATATGGTCATACATTTGTCAGGAGGTTAGGACGTGCAGCTCAGTTTCCACCTCATTTTGTGGGCAGTGTGCACATAGCCTGTCATCTCTTGAAGGCCAGGTCTTCCTACGACGGCCTTTCTCAATAGCAAGGCAATGCTCACTGAGTCTGTACATAGTCAAAGCTTTTTTTAAGTTTGGGTCAGTCACAGTGGTCAGGTATTCTGCCACTGTGTGTCTCTGTTTAGGGCCAAATAGCATTCTATTATGCTCTGTTTTTTTGTTAATTCTTTCCAATGTGTCAAGTAAATATATTTTTGTTTTCTCATGATTTGTTTGGGTCTAATTGTGTTGTTGTCCTGTGGGGTCTCTTTGTGTTTGTGAACAAAGCCTCAGGACCAGCTTGCTTTGGGGACTCTTCTCCAGGTTCATCTCTCTGTAGGTGATGACTTTGTTATGGAAGGTTCGGGAATCGCTTCCTTTTAGGTGGTTGTAGAATTTAATGGCTCTTTTCTAGATTTTGATCATTAGCGGGTATCGGCCTAATTCTGCTCTGCATGCATTATTTGGTGTTTTTCGTTGTACATGGAGGATATTTTTGCAGAATTCTGCATTTTGGTGTTTGTCCCATTTTGTGAATTCTTGGTTGGTGAGCGGAACCCCAGACCTCACAACCATAAAGGGCAATGGGTTCTAGAACTGATTCAAGTATATTTATCCAGATCCTAATTGGTATGTTGTCAGGCTCTGGCCATAGAGAAGCCTATTTGCTTCTCTATGTAGCTATGGTCAGAGTCTGACAGTTTCTATTCTTTCTGTTTCTGTGTGGGGTTTGGGTTGGATCCCTAATTAGAGGCACCGCATTGTCTCTAATTAGGGATCCTATATATGTTTGTATGTCCTACACCTTGGTGTGGGTCGTTATTCAGGTGAAGTAAGTGTATTCCGGTTGTTGTTTCGTTTTGGACAGTTCGTCATTATTGATTTGTCTTAACATTAAAATGTTGAACTATCACTGTGCTGCGCCTTGGTCTCTCTCACTACCCACATGTGACATATGTCCAATGTTATGTTCCTTTTGATGGCATAGAAGGCCCTTCTTGCCTGGTCTCTCAGATCGTTCACAGCTTTGTGGAAGTTACCTGTGGTTCTGATGTTTAGGCCGAGGTGTGTATAGTTTTCTGTGTGCTCTAGAGCAACGGTGTCTAGATGGAATTTGTATTTGTTGTCCTGGCAACTGGACCTTGATTGAAATGATTGTCTTTCCACTTCCGTATTATAGCCCCAACAGTGCTCACTGGAACATTCAGAAGCTTAGAAATGCGCCTATAACCAATGCCATCATTATGTTTTGCAACAATTAGGTTGCGAATGTCTTGAGACAGCTCTTTGCTTTTACCCATCATGAGATGTGTCTTGTGTGACACCTTGGCAATGAGACCTTTTTGTAGGCCATCAGTTGGGACTGAACCAGCTGATATTAATTTGCACTGACAGGGGGCTGGATTGCTTTTTAATTACTGATAGTTTTCAGCTGTTGTCTTGGCTTTCCATGCCTTTTTGCACATCCCTTTCTTCATGTGTTCAATACTTTTTCCCTGTGTCATTTTGTTATATTTTTTATAGATTTCATGTCTCATTTGTAAAACAGTTCTGCCCCAGTGTCCTCATGTACCTCAAAATGTTCAATGTTCAACCATGTGGGAGAAGGACCATTATCAAACCTCTGAGCCAGAAATCTAGACTGCGCAGCCCAGTAATACATTCTGAAATTGGGGAGGTTTAAGCCCCCTTGACCGTAATCAAGGGTCAGTTTGTCCAGGCTAACCCTTGGGGTTTTGCCGTGCCAGAAAAAACGCATGGTCAGCTTGTCGAGAGAGGAGCAGAATGCTGCGGGCGTGGGCATGGGGAGAGACCGTTACGAATATAGAGATCTGGGCAGGACATTCATTTTAATGACATTAATTCTACCCAGTAGAGTGAGAGGCAAGTCCATCCATTTACACAGGTCAGCCTCCACCTTTTGCAAGAAGCTGGCCAGATGGGGTTTATAGATGTTCCACAGGTTGCCATCCACCATTACGCCCAAATATGAGAAGCCCATGGGCAACCATCTAAAAGGAGACTTATACTTGGTGGTGTGATGGTCAAAGACAGACAACTGGAAGATTTCACTTTTATCAAAATTGACCTTATATCCAGAGAAAGAACTATAATACTGTAATAGGGTCTGTAAGTGAGAGAGGTGTTCTGGGTTTGTTAGAATGTTCTGGGTTTGTTAGAAATAAGATATGTTTATCTGCAAAAAGTGATAGCTTATGGGTTTGGGGGTCCTACCCAAAACAATGTATGTCAGGGCAAGTTCTAGATAGATAAATAGATAAATAGATAGATAGATAGATAGATAGATAGATAGATAGATAGATAGATAGATAGATAGATAGATAGATAGATAGGTAGGTACTTTATTGATCCCTGAGGGGAAACGTCTTTGTCAAGCAGCTACAACAACAAAACATAGGGCAGGTGCAAAATGCCACAACGAAAATACACAAGACAGATACACGATACATGATACATAGAGCGGCAGTATGAAAAAGTATAGAAATACAAGATATCTGGATTGCAAAAAAGCTATAAAAAGACATTGCATAGTATGGGTGGTTGGCTGAATATGTACACTATACATTGGTGGATGTTGGATGGTTAACTATACTATACAGGTCAATGGCAGAGAAATACTTCAATAGCTAAAAATGCATAGGATATGAGTGAGGGTAATAATAGTTTACTTAATAGACAGACTGGTTAAATGAACAGGTAAGTGAATATTTTGCATGGTTAAATTAGCTGTACAGGTAAATATACAGTTATATTTACAGGTAAGTGAATACTTGCATGGTTACATAAACTGTACAGGTAAATGACAGGAAGAGATACTTTAATAGCTAAATGTGTGTATGATATAATTTGGGGTAATAATAGTAATTCCCTTAAAATACAGTCCTTTGTGCGCAGGGTTTAATTACAGATAACAGCACGTATTGCACATTCGATATACTAAAAGCAATGAAAAAAGATGCAACTGACAGGATACTAATATGCATTCCTAAGTGAATGACTACGAAAGTTAAGTCTAAGAATTACTTGCAATATTGCACGTGATATGATATAACAACTGTACATGAGTATGTATATACAGACCTGAATGAATAAATAAGTCCTGAGTGAATGAGTGATTACGGACCAGAGTTACTCACGGATGGAGGCATAACTGTTAAACTAGGTCCTAGCACCCCAACAGTTCCAGGTCTGTGTTGCCGACGGCACGGCAGCCCGGTGAGGCATTATATAGTCTAATAGCCGCCGGCAGGAAGGACCTCCTGTAGCGCTCTCTGGCACACCGTGGTGGGATCAGTCTGTGACTGAAGGTGCTCCTCTGCATCATAACCATGGCATGCAGAGGGTGGGTGACGTTGTCCATGATGGCCAGCAGTTTGGCCAGGATCCGTCTCTCCGCCACCTCCTCTAGAGTGTCAAGGCTCATCCTCGGGACAGAGCTAGCCTTCCTGATCAGCTTATGTACCCGATAAGCATCACCGGCTTTTATGTTGGCTCCCCAGCACACCACTGCAAAAAAGATGGCACTGGCCACAGATTGGTAGAAGGTATGCAGTAGTTTACTGCACACGTTGAAGGATCTGAGCCTCCTCAGAAAGTAGTTGGCTCTGGCCGTTTTTGTACAGGGCCCCGGTGTTACCAGCCCATTCCAGCCTGTTGTCCATATGGACTCCCAGGAACTTGTATGACCCAACCATTTCCACATCCATCCCCTGTATAGGGACTGCAGTCAGTTGTGGTCTCAGGTGAGGGTGAAGAGGTGGGGCTAATAGGGCAACCTTGTCTGTTCCCACTATAGAGAGGGAAAGAGGAGGAAGTAATCCCATTGGTAGCAATCCTAGCTTTAGGAGATTTGTAGAGTGATTTTATAAAATGTACAAACACGGTGCCTAAACCAAACGTTTCCAAGACGCAACAGAGATATGGCCATTCGACCCTATCAAAAGCCTTTTCAGCGTCGAGAGAGACTGCGACACTAGGTATTTTATTTTTGTTAGCAAGGTGAATTATATCAATGAACCTTCTGAGATTATTGGATGACAATCTATTAATTATGAAGCCAGTCTGATCTGGGTTGACCAACAGGGGGAGGCATGAGTCCAATCTCTTAGATAGCATCTTGGTGACCAGTTTACAATCTGTATTAACGAGAGAGATTGGTCCATAGGAGGATCACTTTAGCGGGTTTTTCCCTTTCTTGTGAATTACTGTAATCACAGCATGAGAGAGACTCTGGAAAGCAGTTGTCCAGCCCAGCTTTTTTAAATACCTCCATAAGGTAAGGTAGAAACAGCTCCTTAAATTCTTTATAGAACTCCTGAGGGAAGCCGTCCTCCCCGGAGATTTATTAGAAGGTAAGGATTTAATGGCCTCCAACAATTCATGGACTGAGAACTGTTCACTCAGGCGCTCTCGGTCTTCCTCTGACAGGCATGGTCTTCCTCTGAGAGGCATGGTCTTCCTCTGAGAGGCATGGGAGGTTGAGAGAGGAGAGAAAAGAGTCGATAATATCCTTCATGAATGACATGGCAAGCTTGGCGGCTTTGGTAAGACGGGAGGGTTTATCAGAGGACCTATCAAGAACTGTATCTGAAAATAAATTAAAATCTCCTCCAGTCAGTAGCCATCCTGGTGGTGCTTGAGCAACCTGAAGGAAGACATTCTGAATAAACATATGGTCATCGAAGTTAGGAGCATAAATATTCAATAGGGGCCAAGACTCCGAATACATATGCCCCTGCACCAAAACAAACCTGCCTGAGGGATCACACAGGGTCTTGCTGACACAGATAGGGGCGTGTCTTGCTTTGGAGTTAAAAGAGGACGCAAAAACTTGTCCTGCCCATTCCCTCTTTAAGGTCTTGTGTTCACTAGCTGTGAGATGTGTTTCTTGTAAAAACACAATGTCAGCCTTTAAGCCTGTTAAGACCTTTTATGTTGAATGTGACATATTGTAGTGGATTAAGCATGGTTTGGGTTTCAAATATGTAGCCGAATGGTAATCCCTCATATTGAAATAGTCAGGTAACGTTTGAACTTTAGTTTGAACACTGAAGTGACCTACAGTATGTGTCTCTTTAGGAAGAGAACGACGTTAAACTAAAACCACAATCAAACATGAAAACACTCGTAGAGATACATCTTGCTCTTACTCACTAAACCTTCAAATCAAACCTACGAGCTCTCTATGTTGAAAACAAATGGAGAAACAGAAATGTGTTGGGTCTAAGCCTTCTAACTGCTTCACCCAGTGGAGCGTTGGGTCTAAGCCTTCTAACTGCTTCACCCAGTGGAGCGTTGGGTCTAAGCCTTCTAACTGCTTCACCAAGTGGAGCGTTGGGTCTAAGCCTTCTAACTGCTTCACCCAGTGGAGTGTTGGGCCTAAGCCTACTAAGTTCCAAGTAGACATCAGCAGTTCAGTCCCAGGACAGCACAAACAAGGAAAAAACATGAAACGTTGTCATATCCCACGTGATAGACCTTCATGACTCAAACAGGGTACAGTTCTTTGAGAAAAGTGAACACTTCTTCCAGTGTGTCGAAGAGATGGCTTCGGCCATTGTACTGAACTTTCATCCGTGCAGGGTGAATTAGGTAGGCGGTGATGTTCCTCTTTTTCAGTGCTTTGGCGGCTGGTTTGACCTGCTTGCGACGTCTGGCGAGATCTGCGCTCATATCCGGGAAAAGGCTGACCCTCTTGCCATCGATGATAATGTCCCCTTTGGCTCTTACAAGTCGCAGTATCTTCTCCCTGTCCTGGAAACAGAGGAACCCATGGGAGCTCATCTGGCCTGGGTTTCACTGTTGAGGTTCTGTGGGCGCGTTCGATTTATGCCTTGGTTATGCCTTGGACATCGGGGATCCATTGAGTGATCCTTCAATCCCACCACACGGATATTGCTATGTCTGCTCTGGTTCTCCATCTGGTCTACCTTGTTTTTGAGATAGGCATTGTCCTTCTGTAGCTGTTTCTTCAGCTGGTCATGTTGAGTGACGGTGTCTTCAACAGTGCTGATGCGCAACTCCGCCTCCGTCCTCCTCAAAAGGAGATCATTCAGGTCGTCGATGGATTAATAGATTTCAGCCGATTTCTTGTCGATTGTCATTGAAAGACCTTTGTTAACATCTTGAATTTCCCAGAGGAGAGTAGCAACATGCCGGAAGACTCGGAAGAGGCTGCTGAGAGCAACAGTCTGGAACTGTCGTCTGAGTCACGAGGGCTAATGCTAATCTTGCTAGCTGTGGCGTTATCATTATCTTGGGATTCAACAACGTTTTGGTCATCCTTCTTGCCTCTCGGCCGGAGATCCATGGCTCTTTGGGAAGGTAAGTACTTAACAGTTTATCAGCCCATGTTAGAATATTGTTTCAACATTGTTTTTTAGGTAATAATCTGATCATCAGCCTGTTTAAGGGACTATATAGGCTGGTTGTGTTTGGTTTTCTGTTGGAGTATAGTTCATATTGACATGGTTGCAGTGAAGGCTGGTGACTTGAACATTTGAGGAGGATGGGAGAACTACGGTATAGGTGCGGAACACTGAGACGACAAAGTGTATTTCAAAAATCGTCAGACTAATTATTTTAACCTAAAGCATTTAATAAAGACATTTCTAGAACATTATTATGGGGAATGGGAATTAGAGGGCTGCTTCCACAGTGTTGGGAAAGGATCACAGCAGTGAATGAATGAATTAATGTATGAGGCAGGAGTTGAGGTGTTCAGAGGCTTCAGTGCAGGACAGGGGTTGAGGTGTTCAGAGGCTTGACTTCAGTGCAGGACAGGGGTTGAGGTGTTCAGAGGCTTGACTTCAGTGCAGGACAGGGGTTGAGGTGTTCAGAGGCTTCAGTGCAGGACAGGATCATAATGGATGGATGGTGTTGGAGAAGAGCTCAGCTCAACTCTTCCACTGAGGGCACGACAGGATTTGGAGAGGAAATATTCAATGTGCCAGCGGATGAGCGGGCACATGAGATGTGGATTCAGTTCATGTCAGGAGAAAGTTGACAATTGTAGCAGAGTGGAGTGGTTATCACCTCTTAATCAGGGAACAGGAGGGGACTTAACTGGAAATAGAAATAGCAGATACATTCCATTACAGCTAGGTTTAGGGAACAGGCTTCTCTATGAAGTTAATCCACAAAACCTGACGATAACGAACAACTAGAAGCAGACTGGTGGCACCACCATAGGTCCCAGAGTGGTGGGGCAATTTTTACCCCCTGGGGCCCAGAGATTTTCCTTATCTGTTAACCTAACCAGGAACACTCTGGATCCTATAAGGTATGACAGTGATTAATCAGTTGTATAAATGTTTTATAGGGGCTATGATGGGACCAGTTTTTCCTAATCGGGTCACATGGTTTTAAACTGGAAAAACTCCTGGCCCTGGGGAGTGAAAACCCTGTTGAACTGCAGCAACCTTATATGAATTATATTTAGACTAGATTAGGAGAGGGATTTCATCTACCCAGACACAGAGACAACAACTGATAGACAATAGAACTCACAGGGCTGAGCTTGCTATATGCATGTTTGCATCATGCAGGCCGATGCAATGAGAAAGTAAGACGCAACAGGGATGTTCTAAAGCGCCTTATCGCTTTATCCCCACTGTGTTTTGGGGATAAAGAAAGATAAAGAAATAAACAGATTTATTAAATAAACTATATTCATGTAACAATGGTGTGTAATAGTCAGTAGTGTAAGTGAGTGGATGGGTGCAGACATGGGGATAATGAAGTGTTGTAGAGCCCATATGGTACTACACCCGACATACACCTCAGTGTTGTAGAGCCCATATGGTACTACACCCGACATACACCTCAGTGTTGTAGAGCCCATATGGTACTACACCCGACATACACCTCAGTGTTGTAGAGCCCATATGGTACTACACCTGACATACACCTCAGTGTTGTAGAGCCCATATGGTACTACACCCGACATACACCTCAGTGTTGTAGAGCCCATATGGTACTACACCCGACATACACCTCAGTGTTGTAGAGCCCCTATGGTACTACACCTGACATACACCTCAGTGTTGTAGAGCCCCTATGGTACTACACCTGACATACACCTCAGTGTTGTAGAGCCCATATGGTACTACACCTGACATACACCTCAGTGTTGTAGAGCCCAAAGGCGGCGAGCTTTACACAAC
This sequence comes from Thymallus thymallus, assembly GCA_023634145.1. Taxonomy (NCBI): domain Eukaryota; kingdom Metazoa; phylum Chordata; class Actinopteri; order Salmoniformes; family Salmonidae; genus Thymallus; species Thymallus thymallus. The sequence continues at coordinate 1,189,157 of CM042409.1, forward strand.
TCCAGCCGACGCTTGGCATTGAGCATGGTGATCTTAGGCTTGTGTTAGGCTGCTCGGCCATGGAAACCCATTTCATGAAGCTCCTGACAAACAATCCTTGTGCTGACGTTGCTTCCAGAGGCAGTTTGGAACTCGCTAGTGAGTGTTGCAACCGAGGCCAGGTGATTTTTATGTAGAACTAATGGAGTCTGGTCAGGAAAAACTCTGGGCCCTTCTAGTGGATAACTAGGACCTGGAGGTTCAAACTCTGAGTCCTTCTAGTGGATAACTGGGACCTGGAGGTTCAAACTCTGGGTCCTTCTAGTGGATAACTGGGACCTGGAGGTTCAAACTCTGGGTCCTTCTAGTGGATAACTGGGACCTGGAGGTTCAAACTCTGGGTCCTTCTAGTGGATAACTGGGACCTGGAGGTTCAAACTCTGGGCCCTTCTAGTGGATAACTGGGACCTGGAGGTTCAAACTCTGGGTCCTTCTAGTGGATAACTGGAACCTGGAGGTTCAAACTCTGGGTCCTTCTAGTGGATAACTGGGACCTGGAGGTTCAAACTCTGGGCCCTTCTAGTGGATAACTGGGACCTGGAGGTTCAAACTCTGGGTCCTTCTAGTGGATAACTGGGACCTGGAGGTTCAAACTCTGGGTCCTTCTAGTGGATAACTGGGACCTGGAGGTTCAAACTCTGGGTCCTTCTAGTGGATAACTAGTAGTGTTAGTGCTCAGTGGGTAGGTCTGTAACTTACTGTTGAGAGGATAACAGTAACTAGTAGTGTTAGTACTCAGTGGGTAGGTCTGTAACCTATTGTTGAGAGGCTAACAGTAACTAGTAGTGTTAGTACTCAGTGGGTAGGTCTGTAACTTATTGTTGAGAGGCTGACAGTAACTAGTAGTGTTAGTACTCAGTGGGCAGGTCTGTAACTTACTGTTGAGAGGCTGACAGTAACTAGTAGTGTTAGTACTCAGTGGGTAGGTCTGTTTCTTACTGTTGAGAGGCTGACAGTAACTAGTAGTGTTAGTACTCAGTGGGTAGGTCTGTAACTTACTGTTGAGAGGCTGACAGTAACTAGTAGTGTTAGTACTCAGTGGGTATGTCTGTAACTTACTGTTGAGAGGCTGACAGTAACTGGTAGTGTTAGTACTCAGTGGGTAAGTCTGTAACTTACTGTTGAGAGGCTGACAGTAACTAGTAGTGTTATTACTCAGTGGGTATGTCTGTAACTTACTGTTGAGAGGCTGACAGTAACTAGTAGTGTTAGTACTCAGTGGGTAAGTCTGTAACTTACTGTTGAGAGGCTGACAGTAACTAGTAGTGTTAGTACTCAGTGGGTAGGTCTGTAACTTACTGTTGAGAGGCTAACAGTAACTAGTAGTGTTAGTACTCAGTGGGTAGGTCTGTAACTTACTGTTGAGAGGCTAACAGTAACTAGTAGTGTTAGTACTCAGTGGGTAGGTCTGTAACTTACTGTTGAGAGGCTGACAGTAACTAGTAGTGTTAGTACTCAGTGGGTAGGTCTGTAACTTACTGTTGAGAGGCTAACAGTAACTAGTAGTGTTAGTACTCAGTGGGTAGGTCTGTAACTTACTGTTGAGAGGCTGACAGTAACTAGTAGTGTTAGTACTCAGTGGGTAGGTCTGTAACTTACTGTTGAGAGGCTGACAGTAACTAGTAGTGTTAGTACTCAGTGGGTAGGTCTGTAACTTACTGTTGAGAGGCTGACAGTAACTAGTAGTGTTAGTACTCAGTGGGTAGGTCTGTAACTTACTGTTGAGAGGCTGACAGTAACTAGTAGTGTTAGTACTCAGTGGGTAGGTCTGTAACTTACTGTTGAGAGGCTAACAGTAACTAGTAGTGTTAGTACTCAGTGGGTAGGTCTGTAACTTACTGTTGAGAGGCTAACAGTAACTAGTAGTGTTAGTACTCAGTGGGAAGGTCTGTAACTTATTGTTGAGAGGCTAACAGTAACTAGTAGTGTTAGTACTCAGTGGGTAGGTCTGTAACTTATTGTTGAGAGGCTAACAGTAACTAGTAGTGTTAGTACTCAGTGGGTAGGTCTGTAACTTACTGTTGAAAGGCTGACAGTAACTAGTAGTGTTAGTACTCAGTGGGTAGGTCTGTAACTTATTGTTGAGAGGCTAACAGTAACTAGTAGTGTTAGTACTCAGTGGGTAGGTCTGTAACTTATTGTTGAGAGGCTAACAGTAACTAGTAGTGTTAGTACTCAGTGGGTAGGTCTGTAACTTATTGTTGAGAGGCTAACAGTAACTAGTAGTGTTAGTACTCAGTGGGTAGGTCTGTAACTTACTGTTGAGAGGCTGACAGTAACTAGTAGTGTTAGTACTCAGTGGGTAGGTCTGTAACTTACTGTTGAGAGGCTGACAGTAACTAGTAGTGTTAGTACTCAGTGGGTAGGTCTGTAACTTATTGTTGAGAGGCTAACAGTAACTAGTAGTGTTAGTACTCAGTGGGTAGGTCTGTAACTTATTGTTGAGAGGCTAACAGTAACTAGTAGTGTTAGTACTCAGTGGGTAGGTCTGTAACTTACTGTTGAAAGGCTGACAGTAACTAGTAGTGTTAGTACTCAGTGGGTAGGTCTGTAACTTATTGTTGAGAGGCTAACAGTAACTAGTAGTGTTAGTACTCAGTGGGTAGGTCTGTAACTTATTGTTGAGAGGCTAACAGTAACTAGTAGTGTTAGTACTCAGTGGGTAGGTCTGTAACTTATTGTTGAGAGGCTAACAGTAACTAGTAGTGTTAGTACTCAGTGGGTAGGTCTGTAACTTATTGTTGAGAGGCTAACAGTAACTAGTAGTGTTAGTACTCAGTGGGTAGGTCTGTAACTTATTGTTGAGAGGCTGACAGTAACTAGTAGTGTTAGTACTCAGTGGGTAGGTCTGTAACTTATTGTTGAGAGGCTAACAGTAACTAGTAGTGTTAGTACTCAGTGGGTAGGTCTGTAACTTACTGTTGAGAGGCTGACAGTAACTAGTAGTGTTAGTACTCAGTGGGTAGGTCTGTAACGTATTGTTCATGGGGTGGTTTGGGAAGAGAGGGATGGAAACACAAGAGCTATCTGTCAGAGTCTGAAGTAAATGTAAGTCATTGGGACTGAGGGATAAAGAGGCATTGTCTGCTGCCAGTGGCTCTCTATGCCTTCTGCCCTGCAGCTGTGAGTGTGAAAACTAAACTTCCACCACTGGATGTAGGCTGCTACTTAGCTGTCCAAATGAGTAGGACAGTCATAACACTGTACTTGTCAATTCTGTCACTTTTTTGTAAATACATGGTTATAGAATATAATTAAATAGAATGTAATAGAACAATTTAATTTCAGTCAGATTTGACCATAGGATTTTATCAACCATGAGATGTTTTCTCAATGGGGGGGCGGTGCATTCATAATGACTGGTCTTCTCAGGTCGGGAGGGTGAGAGATGGAGGGGAGGGAGGGGGTGAGAGATGGAGGGGGGGGAGGGGGTGAGAGATGGAGGGGAGGGAGGGGGTGAGAGATGGAGGGGAGGGAGGGGGTGAGAGATGGAGGGGAGGGAGGGGGTGAGAGATGGAGGGGAGGGAGGGGGTGAGAGATAGAGGGGAGGGCGGGGGTGAGAGATGGAGGGGAGGGAGGGGGTGAGAGATAGAGGGGAGGAGAGAGAAGAGGCAGATCTGTTAAAGAGGAACCGGCCGGGTCAATGCTTCGTCTGTGTCCACCGATGGCCATTACCCATTGTCCTTTTTTTTCGAATCTCATTATTATAGGCCTATTGCAATCTGAAAAGCATGTATGTGAATGTTTAGAAGGGACAGTCTTAGCTAATTATACTGTTATGGTACAATGGCTATCCTATCCCATCATGGATGGTAAATTGGCATGGCATAATAGCCTCTGTGCCAGAGGTTGCCCAAAATGTGTCTCGACCCAATTATGCAAATTACGCGTTTGGCGATCCCAAGAGACAATGCGTCTTCTCTAGTTGCCCCGGAATCCGAACAGGTTGAATGAATTATCTGTGATATATTTTAGGCCATTTTGTGTGCTATTCAAGTGGCAAGAGACATGGTGGGAACATGATGTCCGAATTTCTTTCACTCCTCTCCGCTGTGCGCTCCGCTGTGCGCTGCGTCTTTAACTGTTCCTCAACTCCTCCTCCTCCACTGACATGCCTCCTGTCTGCATACCCTTTTTATTTCGGTCTGCCTCTCACAGCGGTTACTGGAAATGACACACCGGAGGCGATCGAACCTCAAACGTCCAAAGATAATGTGCTGTAGCTATGATTCATCTGGAAGCCACATTTTGATCAGGTTTATAAAACCAGGCAATACTTAGCCTATAGGTCCTTTTCAGCAATGAGCCGCTAAAAGACTGCAGTATCAAATGGACGTCGTCGACGACATTGAATGAGTCCAGCATAATTTCTACGGACTGATAGAAAATCTCGTTAATGTGTTCAAGCCTGGTGGTGTGTCCATTCTGTCTGGCGAGCTGCGCTGCGGCTGTATCGTGGGACGAGTAGAAGTTTACCGCCGTGATTTGATTTTATCCGTATGTTAGTGCAAAGAGCCACCTCCATATTTCCCTGATGAAAATTACTCTTTGGAAGGGTTCTCGGGACTTGGCAGAGATGATGTCGAGTAAAAGTGTGGAATGGCTTCAAGAGGAACTTGAGTCCGGGCTCGGGGTGAGCTCGCTACTGCTGCTGGACTGCCGATCACACGAGCTCTACGAATCATCACACATCGAGTCGGCCATCAATCTGGCGATCCCCGGTTTGATGCTGCGGAGACTAAAGAAGGGAAATCTACCGATCCGGTCCATCATCCCCAACAACGAGGATAAGGAGAAATTCGTCAAGCGGTGCAAGACGGACATGGTCCTTCTCTACGACGAGGCAACTACGGACTGGCAGGAGAACGGGCTGGCGAGCTCTGTCCTTGGCTTGCTGCTGCAGAAGCTCCGGGATGACGGTTGCAAGGCTTTTTACCTGGAAGGTGAGAGTTAGCTTCTTTGATCTTTCATTTGTGATATTTCCGTATTCTATTCTACACTCTTGGAAAAAAGCAATCTAGAACCTGAAATGATTTTTCGGCTATCCCATAGGATAACCCTTTAGAGAATCCTTTTGGTTCCAGATAAAACCATTTTGGGTTCCATGTTGAACGCTTTCCAAAGCGGGTTCTACCTGGAACGAAAAAGGGTTCTCCTTTGGGGACAGCCAAATAACCCATTTATAACACTTTTTTTCTAAGAGTGTATATTCTATTCTGTTCTAGACTACCTGTGAGCCTACGAAACCACTATAGCCCAAACTCCATTCTATTCCTCAGCCCGGTCTAATAGACTAGACGTAACATAGTAAATATATATATCCGGGACACTGAAATTAGTATGATATGTTATGTTTGGGATGGTTACATGAGACCGAAAGTTACTTAAGGCAAAAATAAGAGGAGGGTGGTTGGTCGGGCGTATGACAAGAACATCTAGCAACACGAAGGTTGTGTGTTCGAATATCATCTCATACAATTTGAGCAACTTTGCAACTATTTACTACTTTTTAGCTACTTTGCCACTTCTTAGCATGTTAGCTAACCCTTCCCCTAACTCGAACCCTAACCTTAAACCTTTTAGTTAACCCTAACGTAAGCCTTTAACCTTATTCCTAACCTTAACCCCTAGCATAGCTAATGTTAGCAACAACAAATTGGGATTCGCAACATAGCATAGCATATTGTACAAAGTGCAATTCGTAACATACTGTATCATATGAATTGTAATTGGTAACATATCATACTAAATGGTGTATCACAGATTTACCTACATAATAATACGAAATGCTGTGAGACCAGGTTGCAGCCATTCCTCAGTAACAATAGTAACCACTGGATTATAGCTCAAAGTTACGTTGTAACTAAATCATTGCAGCAGTATGATACTATGTATCCATTTGTTTCACTATTATTTTCCATTGTAGTCTGTATCATCTTACTTGTAAAATAATTGTCTGAATGAAAAGTATTAGGCTATAAATCATTCTATATAAAATACAGCTCTTTATTTTCTCAATTGCTTCAAGTTAAACCAATTATATATTTTTTATCAATTTTAATTTCCCTTCTATTGTCTAATAGTCACTTATTTCCTACTCCATGACAGTAGTAAGAATCACAATGTTTCAAACCCACTTTCGACTGTTAGACTAATCTATTCCAGTAAACATGTTATATGAGTTATGTAAGGGTTTTGAAAGAATGTGGAACAAACCAAATATGTTTTCAATTAATGTTCTAAAATGGTTCTGCCATGTTGTCCAGTGCTCCTTCAGGAAAATAATTTCATTTCATGAATGAACAGGTCCTTGTCTCCCAGTTGGCATGTAGGCCTAACATAAAGCATTATGATGGACTCCGGCTCCGACTCCGGCTCTATTTCAGCCACACCCGTTGCTGACAGGTCTATAAAATGGCGCACACCTTCATGCAATCTCCATAGACGAACATTGGCAGTAGAATGGCATTCCTGAAGAGCTCAGTGACTTTCAACGTGGCACCGTCCTAGGATGCCACCTTTCCAACAGCTCGTAAAATGTTTGCCCTGCTAGAGCTGCCCCGGTCAACTGTAAGTGCTGTTATTGTTTATAGTGAAGTGGAAACGTCTAGGAGAAACAACGATTCAACAGCGAAGTGGTCGGCCCACAAGCTCACAGAACGGGACCGCTGAAGCACGTTGTCCTCGGTTACAACACTCACTACCGAGTCCAAACTGCCTCTGGAAGCAACGTCAGCGTAACCCTAACCCTAACTGTTCGTCTGGAGTTTCATGAAATGGGTTTCCATGGGCGAGCAGTCGCACACAAGTCTAAGATCACCATGGGCAATGCCAAGCGTCGGCTGGAGTGGTGTAAAGTTTGACTCCATTGGACTCTGCAGCAGTGGAAACACGTTCTCTGGAGTGATGAATCACGCTTCACCATCTGGCAGTCCGACGGACGAATCTGGGTTTGGCAGATGCCAGGAGAACGTTACCTGCCCCAATGCATAGTACCAACTGTAAAGTTTGGTGAAGGAGGAATAATGGTCTGGGGCTGTTATTCATGGTTCAGGCCCCTTAGTTCCAGTGAAGGGAAATCTTAACGCTACAGCACACAATGACATTCTAGACGATTCTGTGCTTCCAACTTTGTGGCAACAGTTTGGCGAAGGCTCTTTCCTGTTTCAGCATGACAATGCCACTGTGAATAAAGTGAGGTCCATAGAGAAGTGGTTTGTTGAGATCGTTGTGGAAGAACTTGACTGGCCTGCACAGAGCCCTGACTTCAACCCCACTGAACACCTTTGGGATGAATTGGAACACCTACTGCGAGCCAGGCCCAACATCAGTGCCCGACCTCACTAATGCTCTTGTGGCTGAATGGAAGCAAGTCCCCTCAGCAATGTTCCAACATCTAGTCGAAAGCCTTCCCAGAAGAGTGGAGGCTGTTATAGCAGCAAAGGGGGGACCAACTCCATATTAATACCCATGATATTGGAATGAGATGTTCACATACCTTTGGCTATGTAGACAACAGACAGTGTTGAAGTACTTCCTTTTCTTTGCCCCGTTTCCCAGGGCGAAGGAAGTTAGACTCACGGGAGTTTTAACAACGCATCAATCCTACAACGGCCGAAGATGTAACATGCATTTCCCAAAACACCACGCAGAGAGAACAGTCGCTAAAGTGGGTCGTTGAGGCATCTGTCAAAGGCAGCGCTGCTCTCAGATCAGCTTTCTCCGTTCAAATCTTACCATAACATTAGAATTATTCTACAATACTGACGACGGGTCAGCTCCTAGAAAGATATGATCAACTATGGCATAAAATATTCAGCTGGCTTATTCTAATGCTTACTCTATAATAATGAATACAATCCAGATTTGGCGCATCATTGCACACGTTAGGATACACATCATAAAAGATATGGAGACAAATGGCAGACGGTAGCAAAATAGAACTCAATTGATTTAACATGAAATGTGATTCAATATGATTTTAATATATTGGCCCTATAGCCAACTGTTTATATGTTAATGCATTCATCTTGGTTCTATTCACATGTCGCTTGTTTGTATCAATATCAAAGACATTGGAAACTTTGTATTTGTTGTCAACTTTGTTCTAAAGTTATGGCGGTCACAGCGGATAAACCATGTGATTCTGTGTTTAGCGGAGATCTTCTGTGTATAAAGTGACGCGCGAGGGCAAAAAACGATGAGTGGTCCTGATGCAGGCGTTAGATTACGAGCGTTTTCAAGTGCAACGTCAATAACCATGCTTTTGGGAAACAGCTGAGATTGAACGATGCTGCTACGAAGGTCCTAACGATGAACTTCGCCTTATGATGCTTTTGGAAAACCGGGTTCAGATTCATTAAACATCCATAGAAAGATAGGCTTATGAAAAGTAATGTACTTCTATTGAAGGAGTAGAAACGTGATATACAGTAATCACATTACCAAAACATCAGTGTTTTGAATTGGGTTTATTATTGTGTTATAGGGTTTAATGTGATAACATATCAGTATACATTTATTTTATTTTCATGTAGGAAGTAGGCACATATCCTGTTCCTGTCTAGCATATATAAATACTATCTGGTGGTTTGAGTTGGCACAGTGTATTTTTATTTGACCATTTTGAATAGATATATGCTGTTCACACCTTTGTTCAGTATTCTGGTAAATCTATCTTCACACTACCTTTCATCACTGAGACGTTATTCCAATTTACACATTGGACATTAAAGCTATATTCTATTCTAATTTCTCTGTATTGTACTTACTGAATAGCTGGAATGACATGTCACACAACCTTTCTCATATTGTGATTCTGACCTATCTCTGTATTCTGTTCTATTTGATTCTATTCTATTTGATTCTATTCTATTTGATTCTATTCTATTTCGTCTCTGTTGTTGTTTCCAGGGGGTTTCAACAAGTTCCAGACAGAGTACCCAGAACACTGTGAGACCAACTTGGACTGTTCCTGCCCCAGCAGCTCCCCGCCTGCCCCCGTCCTAGGGCTGGGGGGGCTGAGGATCAGCTCTGACTGTTCTGATGGGGAGTCATCGGACAGAGAGCCGGGCAGCGCCACCGAGTCCGACGGCAGCCCTCTCCCCAACAACCAGCCTGCCTTCCCAGTCCAGATCTTACCGTACCTCTACCTGGGCTGTGCCAAAGACTCCACCAACCTGGACATCCTGGGGAAGTATAATATTAAGTACATCCTCAACGTCACGCCCAACCTGCCCAACATGTTTGAACACGACGGAGACTTCAAGTACAAACAGATCCCCATTTCTGATCACTGGAGCCAAAACCTCTCGCAGTTTTTCCCAGAGGCCATTTCTTTCATTGGTGAGATGTGGTCTTCTCATTTGGATGATGTTCAATCACAGATCAGTTGGAGTTCAAGTCTTTTAATTAAGGTCTTGTTTTGTGATGTTCATTTTCGTAATGTTTCATGAACCCTGGTCATAGTGAATTCATCAGAAAACTGTTTCTTCAGCTCATCCCACATTCAGGTTATATAACTATAAAATGAAATTAGATAGATAGATAGATAGATAGATAGATAGATAGATAGATAGATAGATAGATAGATAGATAGATAGATAGATAGATAGATAGATAGATAGATAGATAGATAGATAGATAGATAGATAGATAGATAGATAGATAGATAGATAGATAGATAGCCGCTACAAAAAAACACAGGGCAGGTGCAAAATGCCAGAACGAAAAAACACAAAAGACAGATACACGATACATGATACATAGAGCAGCAGTATGAAAAAGTATAGAAATACAAGAAGTCTGGAGTGCAAAAAGCTATAAAAAGACATTGCATAGTATGGGTGAATGGCTGAATATGTACACTATACATTGTTACAGAGTTTTGGGTGAAAAATATAAAAATATTGCAAGTTGATATAGATAAATAAAATAGGCATCTATAGATTAATTAAAGTCAAACACCATCTTATTGCTTAAACATAGATTTATAAGTACAATAACAAATCTTATCACTCAAAACATATAGTATAGATGTATTAGTTAGCAGCTTAAGCTAACAAGCCCTACCTCAGATGCTTCACCCTCTAAGAAACAACATTGAACTCTGAGTTGATTTATCTCTTCTGAGCGGTTTGTGGTATTTCCTGCTACACGCCTCATTTCACACCATGAATGCTATGAGTCACGACTTGATCTGAATCGCTCTGGCGTTGGAGGGATTATATCATCAAATCACAGAGTGGGCCTTTTATTAACTCATCAAAAGTTGTCCTACAGGTTTCTAGCACGCTCATTATACTACAGGTTTCTAGCACGCTCATTATACTACAGGTTTCTAGCACGCTCATTATACTACAGGTTTCTAGCACGCTCATTATACTACAGGTTTCTAGCACGCTCATTATACTACAGGTTTCTAGCACGCTCATTATACTACAGGTTTCTAGCACGCTCATTATACTACAGGTTTCTAGCACGCTCATTATACTACAGAAGGGAATCTGTGAATGAAGTAGGCCAGGTCATCTGGAGAACCATTGTGAAGACTGATGAATGAAGGACAGACTTAGTTTGTAATGAATGATGGATGGTTAGGGTTGTTTGGCTAATGCCAGCTCCTTCATCTTCTGTAGAACAACGATGCCGTCTCTTCTCTTCATGAAGAGCAACTGGGTTAAAACCACGGTGTACAGTTTGTCAGACAGTGTTATATAAACGTGTACAACAGTGAAAGCAGGAGAGAAGCCTTTTGAAGCTGCATCACAGGAAGGCAGGTTTATTATTAGTGTCCGAAGTCCTCGGTTCATGGTCACACCTGGTATGAATCCTAAACGGCACCCTACAAAAGTAGTGCACTATATAGGGAATACGGTTCCATTTGGGACGTAGCCCTGTGATAGCAGCAATCCTTTCAGAGTTTCTCTTGACTTATTTGCTCTGAACAACACAAACTCCCACGTCTACCAATATAGACCCGTTTTCACCTTAGATCTGCAGTAGCAATAGAAAACCACACAACACACTGTAGGACTACTGGTTAGTCACGACTGTTGAGTAACGACTAGATGCAACGAATTATAACAGAGACATTAGTTTCAGTATTTCAGATCAGACTATTTGACGATAGTTTCAGTATTTCAGATCAGACTATTTGACAGTAGTTTCAGTATTTCAGATCAGACTATTTGACAGTAGTTTCAGTATTTCAGATCAGACTATTTGACAGTAGTTTCAGTATTTCAGATCAGACTATTTGATAATAGTTTCAGTATTTCAGATCAGACTATTTGACGATAGTTTCAGTATTTCAGATCAGACTATTTGACGATAGTTTCAGTATTTCAGATCAGACTATTTGACAGTAGTTTCAGTATTTCATTAATCTGTCTACTACCAGACGAATACCCAGGGCTTTCCCCTCATCAGCTTCATGGGAATGTGAAGGTTTTATTTGGAATATCCCGTGGCTTGACTTAGTGGATTCTATTTCAGCCACACCCATTGCTCACCGCACACCGCCATGCAATCTCCATAGACAAACATAGGCAGTAGAATTAACTTTTCTGAAGAGCTCAGCCCTGCTAGAGCTGCCCCGGTCAACTGTAAGTCCTGTTATTGTGAAGTGGAAACGTCTAGGAGCAACAACGGCTCAGCCACAAAATGGTCGGCCACGCAAGCTCACAGAACGGGGCTGATGAGTGCTGAAACGTTAAGCGCGTAACAATCGTCTGTCCTCGGTTGCAACAAAACACTACCGAGTTCCAAACTGCCCCTGGAAGCAACATCAGGACAAGAACTGTTAGTTGGGAGCTTCAAGAAGTGGGTTTCCATGGCCAAGCAGCCACACACAAGCCTAAGTTCACCATGTGCAATGCCAAGCGTCGGCTGAAATGTGGTGTAAAGCTCTCCGCCATTGGACTCTGGAGCAGTGGAAACGCGTTCTCTGGAGTGATGAATTACGCTTCACCATCTGGCAGTCCGATGGACGAATCTGGGTTTGGTGGAGGAGGAATAATGGTCTGGGTCTGTTTTTCATGGTTCAGGCCCCTTAGTTCCAGTGAAGGAAAATCTTAACACTACAGCATACAATGACATTCTAGACTATTCTTTGCTTCCAACTTTGTGGCAACAGTTTGGGAAGCCCTTTCCTGTTTCAGCATGACAATGCCCCTGTGCACAAAGCGAGGTCCATACGAAATGGATTGTCGAGATCAGTGTGGAAGAACTAGACTGGCCTGCACAGAGCCCTGACCTCAACTCCATCGGACACCTTTGGGATGAATTGAAATGCTGACTGCGAGCCAGGCCTAATCGCCCAACATCAGTGCCCGACCTCACTAATGCTCTTATGGCTTAATGGAAGCAAGTCCCCTCAGTAATGTTCCAACATCTAGTGGAAAGCCTTCCCAGAGGAGTGGAGGCTGTTATAGCAGCAAAGGGGGGACCAACTCCATATTAATACCCATGATATTGGAATGAGATGTTGGAGCAGGTGTCCACATACTGCTGGTCATGTACTGCATGTTCTCTTCTTATCTGTTTATTTATTCATTATTTGTTGTATAGAAATACATTTTGTAGATGGACTTATTGGGTGAGTAGGGGACCAGATTAGGGGACTTACACCAACATCAAAAATTAATTTGGCTTCCTTTTAACAGCCAGTATCTGAGTTCAGCTGACCCAAATCTCCCAATCAGAGACACAGCTAGAGTAGAAACATGCTCCATCCATCCATCGGGAGGGAGGGAGGTTAAAACCCAGGAACATCATCTAGGTTGTGAATAATGGATTCTCTATCTATGAGTATGTCCCAAATGACACCATATTCCCTATATAGTGCACTACTTTGTAATATGGGAGTAAGTCAAAATTACTGCACTATAAAGAGAATATGGTACCATTTGGAATGCACCCTATCTATCTATTCACGTTTCTGTACGACAAAGCTATTCACGTTTCTGTACGACAAAGCTATTCACGTTTCTGTACGACAAAGCTATTCACGTTTCTGTACGACAAAGCTATTCACTATCTGTACGACGAAGCTATTCACGTTTCTGTACGACAAAGCTATTCACGTTTCTGTACGACAAAGCTATTCACGTTTCTGTACGACAAAGCTATTCACGTTTCTGTACGACAAAGCTATTCACGTTTCTGTACGTATGGAATATACTGTTTGATGATGAAACAGAGTAGAAAGTATTGTTTTCTCAGTTGTGGAAATGTAGCTAGGACATTTAGTTCTGAATATAGGTCATTTAGTTCTGAATATAGGTCATTTAGTTCTGAATATAGGTCATTTAGTTCTGAATATAGGTCATTTAGTTCTGAATATAGGACATTTAGTTCTGAATATAGGTCATTTAGTTCTGAATAACGGACATTTAGTTCTGAATAACGGACATTTAGTTCTGAATAACGGACATTTAGTTCTGAATATAGGTCATTTAGTTCTGAATATAGGACATTTAGTTCTGAATATAGGACATTTAGTTCTGAATATAGGACATTTAGTTCTGAATATAGGTCATTTAGTTCTGAATATAGGACATTTAGTTCTGAATATAGGACATTTAGTTCTGAATATAGGACATTTAGTTCTGAATATAGGACATTTAGTTCTGAATAACGGACATTTAGTTCTGAATAACGGACATTTAGTTCTGAATAACGGACATTTAGTTCTGAATAACGGTCATTTAGTTCTGAATAACGGTCATTTAGTTCTGAATAACGGACATTTAGTTCTGAATAACGGTCATTTAGTTCTGAATAACGTTCATTTAGTTCTGAATATAGGACATTTAGTTCTGAATATAGGTCATTTAGTTCTGAATATAGGTCATTTAGTTCTGAATATAGGTCATTTAGTTCTGAATATAGGTCATTTAGTTCTGAATATAGGAAATTTAGTTCTGAATATAGGACATTTAGTTCTGAATATAGGACATTTAGTTCTGAATATAGGACATTTAGTTCTGAATATAGGACATTTAGTTCTGAATATAGGACATTTAGTTCTGAATATAGGACATTTAGTTCTGAATATAGGACATTTAGTTCTGAATATAGGACATTTAGTTCTGAATAACGGACATTTAGTTCTGGTTGGTTCAATTATAAAACAATTATCACGGTTTTCAGTTTAGATCTTTTTTTTACATGAAATGCATTATGTGGGTTGAATGCTGTAACAACACAGAATAAAACAGTGAATAAAAGTCCCATGATGGTAGTGACTGTCCATTACTGCTGATCACTTATTAACCATCAGTTATTCATGATGGTAGTGACTGTTCATTACTGCTGATCACTTATTAACCATCAGTTATTCATGATGGTAGTGACTGTTCATTACTGCTGATCACTTATTAACCATCAGTTATTCATGATGGTAGTGACTGTTCATTACTGCTGATCACTTATTAACCATCAGTTATTCATGATGGTAGTGACTGTTCATTACTGCTGATCACTTATTAACCATCAGTTATTCATGATGGTAGTGATTTCAAGTAATTGAGTTAGTTGTTTAAAAACAGAAAAATAACTGAAATGTCTTTTAATCGCTAAGAACTAGTAGATACACTATATATTTTAAAACTCCGGAAACCAGAAAGGTGGAGTTGGTTTAGCTGTTCTCTTGTCTGAATACTCACAGGCATCACACAAGTTCAAAAAAGTCCGTAAAACTCAGTTGTGTTGCATAAAAAAACACCTCAAACTAATCTCTACCTTCTGTCTTCCAGATGAAGCTCGTTCCAAAAAGTGTGGTATCCTGGTGCACTGCCTGGCAGGGATCAGTCGCTCGGTAACGGTCACCGTGGCCTACCTGATGCAGAAGCTTAACCTGTCGCTCAACGACGCCTACGACTTTGTCAAACGCAAGAAGTCCAACATCTCGCCCAACTTCAACTTCATGGGTCAGCTTCTGGACTTTGAGAGAACGTTAGGGCTCAATAGCCCATGTGACAACCACGCCTCCACCAATGACCAGCTGTTCTTCACCACGCCAACCAATCACAACGTGTTCCAGCTCGACACGCTGGAATCTACATGAAAGGGAGGAGGGGCGGGACTTAGTGCTGGACTTGAGCGGCCATCTTGGATGTGAATGTTTATTTTCTGATCTTCAGAGGCTGGCTGGCTTTGACAGCGGAGAGTCTGGGATGGTGAATGGATGGTGGAAGAGGACAGGGGCAGAACAGACGCCAGATGGAAGTGTTTGGCTTGTAGAATCATTGGTCTCACCAGTGGTTTGGGAAGAGCCTTATCTTGTCATCTTTTGGACCAGCCTGTTATTTGATGTCTAAGGAAGGAAGAAGTCCTAGATGTAGGCTGATTCATGACGCAGTACAGAACAGAACAGAACCGTACGGAGATTCATACACAGATGGATCTCCTGCAGTCATTCGTTGATTAATTGTTGTCCTCTTGAACAACTTCCTTGTCAGCAACATCTTCATGATGATGGTGATGATGATAGTGCCAATGTGTTGGAGATTCTTGGATTCACCCTTATGGAGCTGGTCTCCCTCTATTGAATGTAAGGTCAGATTTTTTAAAAACAAAGGTATTATTAACCCAAATCACAAGTCTGTTCAAGTGATGCATATAACAATGTAATTACAAGTACTTATTATCAGTATGTATGCATTTGTATATTTGAATACATTTACACACAAATGTATGTCTACTACTATACTCTTACTGTAGGCTGAAGGAGACTGTATAACTAAAGAGAAAACAGTCAACAGTATTCTGGTTGTAAAGATGACCTAATGCAGTTTGCACACAGAGAGTTCCTTAATTGTATATGAAAGATGGGAAGCATCCCAAATGGCACCCTACATCAGGTGTATTCAACTCTTACCCTATGAGGTCCGGAGCTTGCTACCTTTCTCTTCTATCTGATCAGTATTTGCACACCTGGTGTCCCAGGACAAAATCATTCCCTGATTAGAGGGGAACAATGAAAAAAACACAACTGGCTTCCAGAGTTGAGTTGAGTTTGAGCGCCCTCTATAGGGAACAGGGTGCCATCACCCTGCAAGCCATGGCTACAATATACATATTATATTACTCTAAATTATTAGATATATTAGGAAGTTCTCTAGATGAGCACTAATGTGTTCTCTAACGGTGAGGTGGTAGATGATTACCCAGGGAAAGGGTTGGTTGGGAATAGGGTTGAACATTTGTCAAAATTTCCAAAAATCCTGGTTTGGAGATTTCTAGCAGGAAAACCTGGGAATCCTTCTTCCAGGATATTCTGAAAACTGCTGTCTGCCTGTCAGGTGTAGACACCCCATTCACACATAGGACTCTATTAAATCTTTTATCTGTATTGCTGAAGGTTGTGCAATCTAAATGAAAGGTAATTTCCCATTGAGCCGACATACTGTATGCAGTATTTACCGTCTAAATTTAAATCACACTGTTACGCTAAGAAGTGATAAGCTATAGCTGATCACATACAACAGTATACAGTATGTGGCCAGGAGGGTGTCTAAAGCTTAATGTATACCGTACACAAGAACACAACGCAAGAACACAATTAGTTACTCAAAATCGCGATGCTGCATAGTTGCATTGAGTTACAAACTCCGGAGCTGCGCACATATGCGTATTTTTGCTATGCAAATACACAGAACAGCTGTTCTGCATATATTATGGCGTTATTGTGTGTGGTCTACATCAGGTTCAACACAGTGACATGAGACTGGTGCAAAGGCAGAAGACAGGTAGCATGCTAGCAGATACCCATAGACTTCCAGTCATTGCGCTAACACTAGTAAGCATTGGCTCACGAAACTACCTCTTAACCTCCTTCATACTGGACACAGAGACATTAAAATGGTATCCATGAGTTCATCTGACTCTGGGAAGTAGATAAAGGGCCTCATTGCCAATATCCCAAAGTATCCCTATAATAATACTAATACTACTACTAATAATAATACAAATAATAATAATAATATAAAATGACAAGCGACTAATTGGCTGAAATTGCACCCTGTTCCCTATAAAGTGCACTACCGGTACATTAGCGCTCTACTGTGGTCAAAAATAGTGCACTATATAGAGAAATAGGGTGCCATTCGGGACCAATGTATTGTCTTTAACCGGTCTTCACACAAGGTGGTTCTGACTCTGCAATATATCAACACACCTTTTACAGTGTTTTCTATCATGTCCTATTGCTCATCTGTTCAAGGCCTCTCCTTCATTGTACTCTGTTTTCAGAGAACAATTCTACACATCAATACAGAATACAGCTATAGAATTCTACACATCAATACAGAATACAGCTATAGAATTCTACACAATACAGAATACAGCTATAGAATTCTACACATCAATTCAGAATACAGCTATAGAATTCTACACAATACAGAATACAGCTATAGAATTCTACACAATACAGAATACAGCTATAGAATTATACACATCAATACAGAATACAGCTATAGAATTCTACACATCAATACAGAATACAGCTATAGAATTCTACAGAATACAGCTATAGAATTCTACACAATACAGAATACAGCTATAGAATTCTACACATCAATACAGAATACAGCTATAGAATTCTACACATCAATACAGAATACAGCTATAGAATTCTACACATCAATACAGAATACAGCTATTGAATTCTACGCATCAATACAGAATACAGCTATAGAATTCTACACATCAATACAGAATACAGCTATAGAATTCTAGACCTCAATACAGAATACAGCTATAGAATTCTACACATCAATACAGAATACAGCTATAGAATTCTACACATCAATACAGACTACAGCTATAGCTCTGACTGCTCTGCTTTTGTGTTGGGTAAAGTTGCCCCTAAACGCTGATCTTGGCTCAGTTTTCCCTCACTAATGGTTAAGGTTATTGGGGAGATGAAACTGTTCCTAGAGCTGTAGATAGGGGAAACTTCACTCCGGAAGCTGTATTTCCTTCACCTGGGGTGTCCAAAGAACGGGGCTTGGTTTGGTTCACTAACCTGAGTCCCACATCTCTGTGTTATCTTGCCAATGTAACAGAGTGAACTTCCTAATCGAACTCCCCAGCTGTGTGAGGAAGGAAGCTATACTGTTAGGCAAGCACAGTGAAACCTGTTACACCTACTCCATTGCTATCTCTCATTGCCAAGCCATTTGTGTGGGATGACAGTTACATAATGAGTTGGCAAGAGAGCACAAACAGACGGGCATCCAGGCTAATACTTAGTATAACACCTAGCCTGGGCATCAGTCTGTTTGTGCTAACATTCCACTCCTTGTAGTGTGTGTCATATGTTTGGCCATGGCAAGGAGTGAAATGATGGCACAAACTGATCTGGGAACAGGCTATACAACACTTAAGAAGTGGGTGACAACCTGCACCTAAATCTTAGCATGTTTCTGTTCTGGATCTATCAGTTTATTATGTGCTGTCTGCTATCTGTATTCAATTGGCTTTTCTCAATATATTAAGTTGATATGCAAAGTTGTTTCTTATTGTATTTTATAAGAGGAAGTCCTTGATTCAAGCTGCTTGATGTGTTTGTGTCTTTGTAACGATGAAAGACAAACCTTGTGTTTTTCTCTGTTTGTAACACAGAAACAATGTTTTCTGTAAAATGTTATTGTAGCTACATCCTGGTAACTGAGGTTGTGTCCAAAATGGCACCCTATTTCCTAGGTAGTGCCCTACTTTTGACCGGTTCTGGTCAAAAGTAGGGTACTTTGTAGGGAATAGGGTGCCATTTGGGACAGGGACACATATCCGTGAGATGGAGGGAGTGAGAGAGAGAAGGAAATAAAGAAAGTGAATGATGCATCATCTTTACCTCACTGAGGGGATTTTCAGGGATTTTTTTGACAATGCATCTTCATACCCGCTTCATACCCGCTTCATACCCGTTCAATATCTGTTTATATGTGTGCATATATTTTTTTTAAAGATGCCATCTATATATGATGTGTATAAAACTGTCAACAGGGCAGTTGATACTTCCTGATGTTGAAGGACATTAAATGGAAACCAACACAATACGTGTTTATACAGCAAATAAATATTGCATTTTTTTTTTTCTTTAACATGTGTAGTCTGCTCTTATGTGGGTTAATGTATGGTGATAACGTGTCTGTGCTTGTGTGTTGTAACATGGTTACTGTAGGGACTATGGTTCCTATTTCATGGTCACAGAGTACTGTGATGATATGTCCTATTACTCTTTCCATGTACCCCATCTAGTTCATGTTGTAGACATGCTGATATACCCCATCTAGTTCATGTTGTAGACATGCTGATATACCCCATCTAGTTCATGTTGTAGACATGCTGATATACCCCATCTAGTTCATGTTGTAGACATGCTGATATACCCCATCTAGTTCATGTTGTAGACATGCTGATATACCCCATCTAGTTCATGTTGTAGACATGCTGATATACCCCATCTAGCTCATGTTCTAGACATGCTGATATACAGTGCATTCGGAAAGTATTCGGAACCCTTGACTTTTTCCACATTTTACAGCCGGATATTATAAAATGGATTGTCCTCATCAATCTACACACAATACCCCATAATGACTCAATACCCCATAATGGCTCAATACCCCATAATGACACAATACCCCATAATGACTCAATACCCCATAATGGCTCAATACCCCATAATGACACAATACCCCATAATGACACAATACCCCATAATGATTCAATACCCCATAATGACTCAATACCCCACAATGACTCAATACCCCATAATGACTCCATACCCCATAATGACACAATACCCCATAATGACACAATACCCCATAAAGACTCAATACCCCATAATGACTCAATACCCCATAATGACACAATACCCCATAATGACACAATACCCCATAATGACTCAATACCCCATAATGACACAATACCCCATAATGACACAATAGCCCATAATGACACAATACCCCATAATGACACAATACCCCATAATGACTCAATACCCCATAATGACACAATACCCCATAATGACACAATACCCCATAATGATACAATACCCTATAATGACACAATACCCCATAATGACACAATACCCCATAATGACACAATAGGCTCAAAACATGGTTAATTAAAACCACAGTTTGAATATCATGGATGGTCAGTCCCTGCATCCATAGCTCTGGCTATGAATTTGAGAGTGGTTGAATTTCTGCAGCCCCAACCCTCAGCTGTTTACCAAAAGAGAGGCTTTGTTATTGTTTGTTTAGCAGATTTCCCCTTTAAGAACAGTTCCTTACTGCGAAGACGATCAGTCAAGTACATAGACAGCTTGGAAGACAAAAGTTGAAATGTTCCCTTCAGTATTGAATATGCCAGTAATGATTTTTGAGAGAGGAGTAGCTTGTCCCATCAGGACTGTCGGATGGAGTGGTATTTGGCACGCTAACACACGCTGCCTCAAGCTCTCTTAGCAGGTCGCCTAGCTAGAGTCTTAAAGGGTCTTTGTTACTAATTTGGGGAAATGTTTCTAGTTTGTCAAAGAGAGCTTTCTCTATTATTTCAGGACAGCCAAAACACTCCTCAAGGCGTAACCACGCCATCTTAGGCCCTGTGATTGGGTCGCTTACGTGAACAGCTCTGTGTTCTGTGGACTGAGGGCCCAACCACTTTGTGAGGAGGTTGAGTTCTTCGCCGGCTCTGAGGTTCAGGCATGGCGAAAGGAAGACTTCCAAGCCCAGTAGTTTTCTGGACGATCGTCAAACTTGATGAGCCCGGAAGTCTCTAGTTCGCGTCTCACCAGGTATCTGGCTATATCAGTCAGATCGGCATGGCTGCAGCCGGACGGCTGATGTGTAGCGTTGTTAGTGAAATGAATGGGATTTTGGGCTGCTTGGTAAGGAGAGTGTACGTAGTGAGCCGGAGGGTTGGTTTGGGCAGTTTCTTCTGAAGCAGTGTTCCTTTTAGCATGGTTGAATTCATGATGGTTGTGGGCCGGTGTATTTGTCTCGCCTGCACGGTTTGTGTTGAACGGTTCGGGAAAACAGTAAACTTGCTGAGGACATGTGTCAGCGGGCGCTGCTTTTGAGAGTGAAAGCTGGCTAGAGTGTATTCTAGAATGACGTTCAACATAATCACTGGGAACAACAACAAGATCCTCAGATGTAATACTTCCTTTCGACTCTAACTCAGCTGCTGCAGACTCTAGTATTCTGGCTTCAACTAACGCTGCTGTGACTTCCTTCTCATGTTTTAGTGAGACTAGCTCAGCTTCTAACTGGGCCCTTTCAAGCATTACCTGAGCTTCTCTCTTCACTAAATCAGACTGAGCTCGCGCAGCTTCGGCTCTTCCTCTTCCTCTTGCTTTTTTTACGTACACTCTCCTTACTTGAGCTCTTAGAAGAGCGTGATACTGCTGAGCGGGTTTCATACGATTGGCTAGTAACATGTCGAGGTTGGAAATTAGGATGAACTTTGTCTTTGTCGTCCATCTTGTGCGTGCTGGGAACCTCTGTGAGGCGTGATCAGCGTAGGAAGATGAATGATGAGGAAAGACGAGGAGTATCTTCTGTGTTTTTCCCGTCGTGATGCTGCTTTTTCACTATTCTGTCCTCCGCGTGCGTGTCTGGCACGAATTGACAGATAGCTAAACAAAGTCGGAGTAGTCGAGAGTAGTTTCAAAAAGGCTTTACTCTGTAGACGTTTTCCTTCTTATTTTGTGAAACTTAAATTACAAACAAAGGATGTGCTTATAATCATGCCAATTACAACACAGGATATACATGTAAATAGTGTAAATACTGTATATAAGTAACTACATGTAGATAATGTACATACTGTATATCAGTGATCTGTTTGTGCTAAATAGTGCCACAAATCTATTGGTTTTCACACAATATACACAGACATGTTGCTAGAAGATGTTCATAACTGAAATAAACACAAGCAAAGCTTCTTCAAGGCTTAACACAAGAAGATGGTTAAAGATACCAAACTTTCTTGAGAAGGAAACTATTTTATGCTTGCA
The DNA here is from genome assembly GCA_023634145.1 of Thymallus thymallus. NCBI lineage: Eukaryota > Metazoa > Chordata > Actinopteri > Salmoniformes > Salmonidae > Thymallus > Thymallus thymallus. The sequence continues at coordinate 1,211,229 of CM042409.1, forward strand.
GCATGTTTTCTCTGACCTGTGTCACATGACAATTACAACCAATGACAAACTTTAGTGATTACTGAACTGAGAACAGTTAAAAGGTTGTTATACAATTGACCACTGTTAGGCGCTAACTGCAATTGAAATACATATATGAAATGCAAGACATGACACCTCTATGGTGAGCCTCTGTGAGTCTCTGTCCCTCTATGGTGAGCCTCTGTGAGTCTCTATCCCTCTATGGTGAGCCTCTGTGGGTCTCTGTCCCTCTATGGTGAGCCTCTGTGGGTCTCTGTCCCTCTATGGTGAGCCTCTGTGGGTCTCTGTCCCTCTATGGTGAGCCTCTGTGGGTCTCTGTCTCTCTATGGTGAGCCGCTGTGGGTATCTGTCCCTCTATGCTGGGTCTCTGTCCCTCTATGGTAAGCCTCTGTGGGGCTCTCTGGGTCTCTGTAGGTCTCTGTCCCTCTATGGTGAGCCTCTGTGAGTCTCTGTCCCTCTATGGTGAGCCTCTGTGGGTCTCTGTCTCTCTATGGTGAGCCTCTGTGGGTCTCTGTCCCTCTATGGTGAGCCTCTGTGAGTCTATGTCCCTCTATGGTGAGCCTCTGTGAGTCTCTATCCCTCTATGCTGGGTCTCTGTCCCTCTATGGTGAGCCTCTGTGGGTCTCTGACTGTTTGTTTGAGTCTGAAGGAGCAGACTGACTGGCTGACTGGCTCTGACTGGCTCTGACTGACTGACTGACTGACTGACTGACTGACTGACTGACTGACTGACTGCTCTGACTGACTGACTGACTGACTGACTGACTGACTGCTCTGACTGACTGACTGGCAGCTCTGACTGGCTGACTGAGGTTCAGGTATAATGTCTGACCTGGCATTGGAACCCACTTCACAACTACACCAGGTACTGTCAGTATTCTAGTCTCAGGTACTGTCAGTATTCTAGTCTCAGGTACTGTCAGTATTCTAGTCTCAGGTACTGTCAGTATTCTAGTCTCAGGTACTGTCAGTATTCTAGTCTCAGGTACTGTCAGTATTCTAGTCTCAGCATGACTACAATGGAGGTGGTGGTCAGACAGACAGGACAGTATGATAGCTGTGGTCATTAAGAGGCTGTGAGCCATATCACACACCATTCCAAGTTCCCATGCTACAGTCTTTACTGGAGGGGGATAGAGAGAGAGAGAGAGAGAGAGAGAGAGAGAGAGAGAGATCAGAAATTAAGGACAAGAATGTGTCTCCTGCCCCGTCTAGTCTGAACAGGAAGCAAGTGTGTTAGCAATACGGTTCTACAGGAAGTGACAGCGTACCAAAGAAGACGATCAGGGATGACCTCATATCAAGTAGCACTTCCTCCTGGGCCCCGGCGCCTGCCAGCAGCTGAAACCTAAGATGGTAGCCAACCCTCTCCTGAAGCTAGAGAAGTGACACGCCTGACATTTAGCACCTCTAGTCTGTTAGACGAGGACTCTGGGTAGGGAGACAGGCTACCACACTGCTTTGACCATAGAGATACATAGATATTACTGTGCTCTATTTAATTATGTGACTTTGACAGCCTCCTTGTCACAGATTAGGCCAAGTTAGCTATATGTCTTGCCCCCTGAAGGAGATAGTCCAGCTACAGAAAGGAGAAAATCCCTCTCACTGGGCTTGTGGAAAGCTTTGAATGGATACATGACTATTGGAAGCCAGATACTGTATGTTGAAGTCTGTCTGCACTTCAAATTTGCTACATTGGGCTAGCCTATACATTGCTGTTAGTGTATGTGTGTGTGTCTACCTGTGTGTGTGTCTATATGTGTGTATGTGTGTCTACCTGTGTGTGTGTGTCTATATGTGTGTATGTGTGTCTACCTGTGTGTGTGTCTATATGTGTGTATGTGTGTCTACCTGTGTGTGTGTCTATATGTGTGTATGTGTGTCTGTATATCTGTGTGTGTGTGTATGTGTGTGTGTGTGTCTCTATCTGTGCGTGTGTGTCTATCTGTGTGTATGTGTGTGTGTGTCTATCTGTGTGTGTGTGTCTATATGTGTGTATGTGTGTCTGTATATCTGTGTGTGTGTGTGTGTGTGTGTCTATCTCTGTGTGTGTGTGTGGTTTATGTAACATCAGACAAAGAGCTGGGAGAGTTATGAGTTAGCTAGTACCTCTCAGGTGGGAGGAAAATAGAAGGTGTTGCCCTGGTCTGCACCACACACACACACACACACACACACACACACACACACACACACACACACACACACACACACACACACACACACACACACACACACACACACACACAGAGCAGATGTGTACTCTCTACTGCCACGTTACCACAAAACTGGTTTTATAACAACTGTGTCTGACCTAATGGAGTGTGTGTATGTGTGTGTGAGGACCAGCTGGTAGCCTTTTCTGTAGCCTGTCAACTATGTGTCTTTCTATCCCTGTTCTCTCCTCTCTGTACAGACCATACAAACGCTTCACACCACGTGGCTGCAACCACTCTAATCTGGTGGTCCCGGCGCACACGACCCACGTGGAGTTCCAGGTCTCCGGCAGCCTCTGGAACTGCCATTCTGCGGCCAACAAGGCAGAGTTCATCTCAGCCTATGCTGCCCTCCAGTCCCTCGACTTCTTGGTCGCTGAAAGAAACATGGATTACCACAGAAAACACTGCTACTCCTACTGCTCTTTCCTCGTCTGATCATGTGTTCTCTCATACCCTGAGAGCATCTGGTCAGCGTGGCGGTGGCACAGGAATTATAATCTCTCCCAAGTGGACATTCTCTCTTTTCCCCCTGACCCATCTGTCTATCTCCTCATTTGAATTCCATGCTGTCACAGCCACTAGCCCATTCAAATTTAACATCCTGGTCATTTATCTCCCTCGAGGTTCCCTTGGAGAGTTCAGCAATGAGCTTGATAAATTCATTTCCTGATGATGGCTCACCCCTCACAGTTCTGGGGGACTTTAACCTCCCGACGTCTGCCTTTGACTCATTTCTCTCTGCCTCCTTCTTTCCACTCCTTTCCTCTTTTGACCTCACCCTCTCACCGTCCCCCTCTACTCACAAGGCAGGCAATACGCTTGACCTCATCTTTACTAGATGCTGTTCTTCTACTAATCTCACTGTAACTCCCCTCCAAGTCTCCGACCACTACTTTGTATCCTTTTCTCTCTCGTTCTCCTCCAACACTACTCACTCTGCTCCTACTCAGATGGTAATGCGCCGTCACAACCTTCGCTCTCTTTCTCCAGCTACTCTCTCCTCTTCCATCCTATCATCTCTTCCCTCTGCTAAATCCTTCTTCCTCCTGTCTCCTGATTCTAACTCCTCGACCCTCCTCTCCTCAAAAAACCTACACTCGATCCCTCCGATGTCAACAACTACAGACCAGCATCCCTTCTTACTTTTCTCTCCAAAACTCTGGAGCGTGGCGTCTCTAACCAACTCTCCTGCTATCTCTCTCAGAATGACCTTGTTGATCCTAACCAGTCAGGTTTCATAAAACTGAAACTGCTCTTCTCTCTGTCACGGAGGCTCTCCGTACTGCCAAATCTAACTCTCTCTCCTCTGCTCTTATCCTTCTAGACCTATCTGCTGCCTTTGATACTGTGAACCATCAGATCCTCCTCTCCACCCTCTCCGAGTTGGGCATCTCCGGCACTGCACACTCTTGGATTGTGTCCTAACTGACAGGTCGCTCCTATCAGGTGGCGTGGCGAGAATCTGTCTCCGCACCACGTGCTCTCACCACTGGTGTCCCCCAGGGCTCAGTTATAGGCCCTCACCTATTCTCTCTATACACCAAGTCACTTGGCTCTGTCATATCCTCACATGGTCTCTCCTTTCATTGCTAAGCAGACGACACACAATTCATTTTCTCCTTTCCCCCTTCTGATAACTAGGTGGCGAATCGCATCTCTGCATGCCTGGCAGACATATCAGTTTGGATGTCGGATCACCACCTCAAGCTGAACCTCGGCAAGACAGAGATTAACTACCTCTCCATGATCTCGCCATCACAGTTTAAAACTCCATTGTGTCCTCCTCGCAGAGTGCAAAGACCCTTGTTGTGACCCTGGAGAACACCCTGTCATTCTCTGTTAACATCAAAGAACCTTGGTGTGACCCTGGACAACACCCTGTCATTCTCTGTTAACATCAAAGAACCTTGTTGTGACCCTGGACAACACCCTGTCATTCTGTTAACATCAAAGCAGTGACCCGATCCTGCAGGTTCATGCTCTACAACATTCTCAGAGTACGACCCTACCTTACACAGAAAGCAGCACAGGTCCTAATCCAGACACTTGTCATCTCCTGTCTGGATTACTGCAACTCTCTGTTGGCTGGGCTCCCTGCCTGCACCATTAAACCCTACAATTTATCCAGAACGCTGCAGTCTGTCTGGTGTTCAACCTTCCCAAGTTCTCTCATGTCACCCCGCTCCTCCGCATAATCCACTGGTTTCCAGTTGATCAGTCCCTACACCCAAACGAGGACACTACATTCATCCACCTCTGGCCTGCTAGCCCCCCTACCTCTATGGAAGCACAGTTCAGGCTCATCCCAGTCAAAGCTATTCGCTGCTTTGGCACCCCAATGGTGGAACAAGCTCCCCCACGACGCCAGGACAGCGGCGTCACTGACCACCTTCCGGAGACACTTGAAACCCGACCTCTTTAAGGAATAACTGGAATAGTACAACAGTAATCCTTCTATCCCCCCGCCCTGCTATTTCCCTGCTAGCACTGACTTTCCTCACAGATGCTTGTTTAAAGAAATGTACTTACTGTGATGGAGATGTGGTTTTCCCACTGACTGTCCTGAGTTGAATGCACCAATTTGTAAGTCTCTCTGGATAAGAGTGTCTGCTAAATGACTAACTAACTGTAAGTCTCTCTGGATAAGAGTGTCTGCTAAATGACTAACTAACTGTAAGTCTCTCTGGATAAGAGTGTCTGCTAAATGACTAACTAACTGTAAGTCTCTCTGGATAAGAGTGTCTGCTAAATGACTAACTAACTGTAAGTCTCTCTGGATAAGAGTGTCTGCTAAATGACTAACTAACTGTAAGTCTCTCTGGATAAGAGTGTCTGCTAAATGACTAACTAACTGTAAGTCTCTCTGGATAAGAGTGTCTGCTAAATGACTAACTAACTGTAAGTCTCTCTGGATAAGAGTGTCTGCTAAATGACTAACTAACTGTAAGTCTCTCTGGATAAGAGTGTCTGCTAAATGACTAACTAACTGTAAGTCTCTCTGGATAAGAGTGTCTGCTAAATGACTAACTAACTGTAAGTCTCTCTGGATAAGAGTGTCTGCTAAATGACTAACTAACTGTAAGTCTCTCTGGATAAGAGTGTCTGCTAAATGACTAACTAACTGTAAGTCTCTCTGGATAAGAGTGTCTGCTAAATGACTAACTAACTGTAAGTCTCTCTGGATAAGAGTGTCTGCTAAATGACTAACTAACTTTAAGTCTCTCTGGATAAGAGTGTCTGCTAAATGACTAACTAACTGTAAGTCTCTCTGGATAAGAGCGTCTGCTAAATGACTAAAATGTCCAAAATGTAATGTAACTACCCAACAGGCTCGGGAGTCTGAAACATGACCCGCCTAACCGCACTCCTTAACACCCACTGGGCCAATAGTGCGCCGTCCTATGAGACTCCTGACCACGGCCGGTTGTGGCACAGCCTGGGATATGAACCCGGGTCCTAGTAACGCTAGGTCCCGGACATTTATATTGTTGACAACTTGTAATTTTACTTCACTACATTCCTAAAGAAAATAATGTACTTTTTTACCTAACACCAAAAAATATTTGTTACATTTCGAATACTTAGCAGGACAGGAAAATGGTTCAATTCCCGCACTTATCAAGAGAACATCCCTGGTCATCCCTACTGCCTCTTATCTGGCGGACTCACTAAACACACAAGCTTTGTTTTAAAATGTGTTGGTAGCAATTACATTTACTTTTGATACTTAAGTATATTTAAAACCAAATACTTTTAGACTTTTACTCAAGCAATATTTTACTAGGTGACTTTCATTTTTACTTGAGTCATTTTCTATTAAGGTATCTTTACTTTTACTCAAGTAAATAGTCCGGGTAGCCATTTGATTAGCTGTTCATGAGACTTATGGCTTGGGGGTTAAAGCTGTTGAGAAGCCTTTTGGACCTAGACTTGGCTCTCCGTTACCGCTTGCCGTGCGGTAGCAGAGAGAACAGTCCATGACTGGGGTGGCTGGAGTCTTTGACCATTTGTAGGGCTTTCTTCTGACACCGCCTGGTATAGAGTTAATGGACGGCAGGAAGCTTGGCCCCAGTGATGTACTGGGCCGTACGCACTACCCTCTGCAGTGCCTTACAGTCGGAGGCAGAGCAGTTGCCGTACCAGGCAGTGATGCAGCCAGTCAGGATGCTCTCTGGTGCAGCTGTAGAACCTTTTGAGGATCTGAGGACCCATGCCAAATCTTTTCAGTCTCCTGAGGGGGAATAGGCTTTGTCATGCCCTCTTCACGACTGTCTTGGTATGTTTGGACCATTCTTGTTTGTTGGTGATGTGGACACCAAGGAACTTGAAGCTCTCAACCTGCTCCACTGCAGCCCCGTTGATGAGAATGGGGGCGTGCTCGGTCCTCCTCCTTTTCCTGTAGTCCACAATCATCTCCTTCGTTTTGATCACATTGAGGGAGAGGTTGTTGTCCTGGCACAACACGGCCAGGTCTCTGACCTCCTCCCTATAGGCTGTCTCATCGTTGTCCGTGATCAGGCCTACCACTGTTGTGTCATCTGCAAACTTAATGATGGTGTTGTAGTCGTGCCTTGCCAAGCAGTCAGGGAGTACAGGAGGGGACTGAGCACGCACCCCTGAGGGGCCCCAGTGTTGAGGATCAGTGTGGCAGATGTGTTGTGTCCTACCCTTACACTACCCTACCCTACCCTACCCTACCCTACTCTACACTACACTACTCTACACTACTCTACACTACCCTACCCTACCCTACCCTACCCTACTCTACTCTACCCTACCCTACCCTACCCTACTCTAGTCTACCCTACACTACTCTACACTACCCTACTCTACCCTTACCCTACCCTACTCTACTCTAGTCTACCCTACACTACTCTACACTAAACTCTGGTTTTAGGACCCAACCATCGAGTTACCCCAACCACACAACGATGATAGGTCCAATCTTTCATGTACATTTGAATTGCTGTAAAGCTTTATCCCTGTGGTATAATAACCATTGTGAATAGGGCCACCTTGTAGAAAGAGGGGATAAAACATCCTGATAGGTAGTATAAAGATGAAAGGTTACTATAGAGATCTATATTCATGTCATGCTTCTCTGTCCCAGGAGCTCTGTATAATGTGGGTGTGTGTGGCGCTGCATGCAGCCTGCTACTCACCTGTTCCGAGATGGAGAATAGAGGAGAGGTCAGGTCAGGTCACATGAAGGCATGCCTTACATGATGAGTAGCATTGAGACGTTAAGGCTTGTGTTAGCTCCTGAAGTTAATGCCTAGACTTTAGATCAGCGGGCTAACTCAGTCTGGAACATGTTTATCTCCCTCTCATTCTGATATGTGGCACATATTTGATACTTCTTCAACAACAGCCTCAAGCCAATTATAAGTTAATAATGAATATGAATGTTTATAGTCATTACCACAGCATCAGTCTTCAGACTGATATGAATGTTTATAGTCATTACCACAGCATCAGTCTTCAGACTGATATGAATGTTTATAGTCATCACCACAGCATCAGTCTTCAGACTGATATGAATGTTTATAGTCATTACCACAGCATCAGTCTTCAGACTGATATGAATGTTTATAGTCATTACCACAGCATCAGTCTTCAGACTGATATGAATGTTTATAGTCATCACCACAGCATCAGTCTTCAGACTGATATGAATGTTTATAGTCATTACCACAGCATCAGTCTTCAGACTGATATGAATGTTTATAGTCATCACCACAGCATCAGTCTTCAGACTGATATGAATGTTTATAGTCATTACCACAGCATCAGTCTTCAGACTGATATGAATGTTTATAGTCATTACCACAGCATCAGTCTTCAGACTGATATGAATGTTTATAGTCATTACCACAGCATCAGTCTTCAGACCGGCTCTTTCCACAGGATCCCTGCTTCCCATTATGTCATCAGACAGTCTGTAATTGGTTCTCCAACAGTAACGTTTCTGGCCCTCTCAGAACTGGGGTCTCTCAGAACTGGGGTCTCTCAGAACTGGGGTCTCTCAGAACTGGGGTCTCCCAGCCTAGTCTCCAGTGGCGGATTAGGAACCATTAGTAGGATTCCATTACCCAGCTCTCTCTCACCCCCGTGCCAACCCTCGCTCTCCTGACCCCTCCTCAACCTCCCTCACCCTCTTCAGCCCCTTGGCACAGTCACACCCCTGTTCCACACACACACACACACACACACACACACACACACACACACACACACACACACACACACACACACACACACACACACACACACACACACACACACACACACACACACACACACCACTCCAGACACTCACACAGACACACAGACACAGACACACACACACACACACACACACACACACACACACACACACACCCCACTCCAGACACTCACACTAGAACAATAGCTTGGTTTCTAGATCAGTCAGTCAGTGTCTTACTCCTATGGTCATGTCTTGCTAACTCCTATGTTCTTGTCTTGCCAACTCCTATGGTCTTGTCTTGCCAACTCCTATGGTCTTGTCTTGCCAACTCCTATGGTCTTGTCTTGCCAACTCCTATGGTCTTGTCTTGCCAACTCCTATGGTCTTGTCTTGGCAACTCCTATGGTCTTGTCTTGCCAACTCCTATGGTCTTGTCTTGCCAACTCCTATGGTCTTGTCTTGCCAACTCCTATGGTATTGTCTTGCTAACTCCTATGGTCATGTCTTGCTAACTCCTATGGTCATGTCTTGCCAACTCCTATGGTATTGTCTTGCTAACTCCTATGGTCATGTCTTGCTAACTCCTATGGTCATGTCTTGCCAACTCCTATGGTATTGTCTTGCTAACTCCTATGGTCATGTCTTGCTAACTCCTATGGTCATGTCTTGCCAACTCCTATGGTATTGTCTTGCTAACTCCTATGGTCATGTCTTGCTAACTCCTATGGTCATGTCTTGCTAACTCCTATCGTATTGTCAGTACAAACAGATCTAGGACCAGCCTAATAGAATAATCCCAAAGCTCATTTGGAGATTTGTTAACACAGTGTCCAACGAAGGGCCAGATGTATACAGAATGGTGTCATCTGCGTAGAGATGGATCAGAGAGTCACCAGCATCAAGAGCGACATCTTTGATATCTACAGAGAATAGAGTCGGCCCGAGAATTGAACCCTGTGGCCCCATAGTGACTGCCAGAGGTCTGGACAACAGGCCCTCCGATTTGTCACACTGAACTCTATCTTAAAAGTAGTTGGTGAACAAGTCAAGGCAGTCATTTCAGAAACCAAGGCTGTTGAGTCTGCCGATAAGAATGTGGTGATTGACAGAGTTGAAAGCATTGGCCAGGTCGATGAAGATGGCTGCACAGTACTGTCTTTTATCGATGGCGCTTGTGATATCGTTTAGGACCTTGGTGCACCCATGACCAGATTGCATAGCGGAGAAGGTACGGTGGGATTCAAAATGGTTGGTGATCTGTTTGTTAACTTGGCTTTCGAAGACTTTAGAAAGGCAGGGCAGGATGGATATAGGTCTGTAACAGTTTGGGTCTAGAGTGTCTCCTCCTTTGAAGAGGGGGATGACCGCGGCAGCTTTCCAATCTCTAGGAATCTTTTACGAAACAAAATAGAGGTTGAACAGGCTAGTAATAGGGGTTGCAACAATAGATCATTTTAGAAAAAAAGGGTCCAGATTATCTAGACCAGCTGAATTGTAGGGGTCCAGATTTTGCAGCTCTTTCAGAACATCAGCTATCTGTATTTGGGTGAAGGAGAAGCAGGGCTGTTCGATGCTAATGCAGTATGTTTTTGAACTTTGTAAAATGCGTTGACTCGGACACCCATACACAAGACATGCCACCAGAGGTCTCTTCACAGTCCCCAAGTCCAGAACAGACTATGGGAGGAACACAGTACTACATAGAGCCATGACTACATGGAACTCTATTCCACATCAAGTAACTGATGCAAGCAGTAGAATTAGATTAAAAAAAACAGGTAAAAATGCACTTTATGGAACAACGGGGACTGTGAAGACACAGACACACAGGCACAGACACATTCATACACACACTAACGCTAGCACTCTACACACACTCACATTGTGATATTGTTGTATGGTGGTATTCAACATGTTGTATTGTTGATATGTAGTGGTGTAATAATGTTATATGATAATCTTTAGTTTTATATGTAATATATGTGCTTTAATATGTTTGAACCCCAGGAAGAGTATCTGCTGCCTTGTCATGAACTAATGGGGATCCATAATAAACCCCAGGAAGAGTAGCTGCTGCCTTGACAGGAACTAATGGGGATCCATAATAAACCCCAGGAAGAGTAGCTGCTGCCTTGACAGGAACTAATGGGGATCCATAATAAACCCCAGGAAGAGTAGCTGCTGCCTTGGCAGGAACTAATGGGGATCCATAATAAACCCCAGGAAGAGTAGCTGCTGCCTTGACAGGAACTAATGGGGATCCATAATAAACCCCAGGAAGAGTAGCTGCTGCCTTGACAGGAACTAATGGGGATCCATAATAAACCCCAGGAAGAGTAGCTGCTGCCTTGGCAGGAACTAATGGGGATCCATAATAAACCCCAGGAAGAGTAGCTGCTGCCTTGACAGGAACTAATGGGGATCCATAATAAACCCCAGGAAGAGTAGCTGCTGCCTTGACAGGAACTAATGGGGATCCATAATAAACCCCAGGAAGAGTAGCTGCTGCCTTGACAGGAACTAATGGGGATCCATAATAAACCCCAGGAAGAGTAGCTGCTGCCTTGACAGGAACTAATGGGGATCCATAATAAACCCCAGGAAGAGTAGCTGCTGCCTTGGCAGGAACTAATGGGGATCCATAATAAACCCCAGGAAGAGTAGCTGCTGCCTTGACAGGAACTAATGGGGATCCATAATAAACCCCAGGAAGAGTAGCTGCTGCCTTGGCAGGAACTAATGGGGATCCATAATAAACCCCAGGAAGAGTAGCTGCTGCCTTGACAGGAACTAATGGGGATCCATAATAAACCCCAGGAAGAGTAGCTGCTGCCTTGTCAGGAACTAATGGGGATCCATAATAAACCCCAGGAAGAGTAGCTGCTGCCTTGGCAGGAACTAATGGGGATCCATAATAAACCCCAGGAAGAGTAGCTGCTGCCTTGACAGGAACTAATGGGGATCCATAATAAACCCCAGGAAGAGTATCTGCTGCCTTGGCAGGAACTAATGGGGATCCATAATAAACCCCAGGAAGAGTAGCTGCTGCCTTGGCAGGAACTAATGGGGATCCATAATAAACCCCAGGAAGAGTATCTGCTGCCTTGACAGGAACTAATGGGGATCCATAATAAACCCCAGGAAGAGTATCTGCTGCCTTGACAGGAACTAATGGGGATCCATAATAAACCCCAGGAAGAGTAGTTGCTGCCTTGGCAGGAACTAATGGGGATCCATAATAAACCCCAGGAAGAGTAGCTGCTGCCTTGGCAGGAACTAATGGGGATCCATAATAAACCCCAGGAAGAGTAGCTGCTGCCTTGTCAGGAACTAATGGGGATCCATAATAAACCCCAGGAAGAGTAGCTGCTGCCTTGGCAGGAACTAATGGGGATCCATAATAAACCCCAGGAAGAGTAGCTGCTGCCTTGACAGGAACTAATGGGGATCCATAATAAACCCCAGGAAGAGTATCTGCTGCCTTGGCAGGAACTAATGGGGATCCATAATAAACCCCAGGAAGAGTAGCTGCTGCCTTGGCAGGAACTAATGGGGATCCATAATAAACCCCAGGAAGAGTATCTGCTGCCTTGACAGGAACTAATGGGGATCCATAATAAACCCCAGGAAGAGTATCTGCTGCCTTGACAGGAACTAATGGGGATCCATAATAAACCCCAGGAAGAGTAGCTGCTGCCTTGGCAGGAACTAATGGGGATCCATAATAAACCCCAGGAAGAGTAGCTGCTGCCTTGGCAGGAACTAATGGGGATCCATAATAAACCCCAGGAAGAGTAGCTGCTGCCTTGTCAGGAACTAATGGGGATCCATAATAAACCCCAGGAAGAGTAGCTGCTGCCTTGTCAGGAACTAATGGAGATCCATAATAAACCCCAGGAAGAGTAGCTGCTGCCTTGGCAGGAACTAATGGGGATCCATAATAAACCCCAGGAAGAGTAGCTGCTGCCTTGACAGGAACTAATGGGGATCCATAATAAACCCCAGGAAGAGTAGATGCTGCCTTGGCAGGAACTAATGGGGATCCATAATAAACCCCAGGAAGAGTAGCTGCTGCCTTGACAGGAACTAATGGGGATCCATAATAAACCCCAGGAAGAGTAGCTGCTGCCTTGGCAGGAACTAATGGGGATCCATAATAAACCCCAGGAAGAGTAGCTGCTGCCTTGGCAGGAACTAATGGGGATCCATAATAAACCCCAGGAAGAGTATCTTCTGCCTTGGCAGGAACTAATGGGGATCCATAATAAACCCCAGGAAGAGTAGCTGCTGCCTTGGCTAATGGGTATCCATAATCAATTCAAATACAATACATATGCTCAATCCCACATATTCTCAACTGCAACCCCAATTTCTTGTTTTTTGCTGAAAGAAGTGGAACTCTGCAATGTCGTTGGCTGTTATACCCCATGTGTCAAGGTAGGATGAGTTGTGCATTCTTTAATGGGTCTTTGGGCACCAATGTTGTACTGGACTGTCAGTTGACTAACTGTAGCCCGTCTGTTGCTCTTCATATCAGCCTCCTTTGTCCTCTTTCATCAATTACCAGTTTTCGACCACTGGCCTGCCGTTGGCTGGATGTCCTTTGAAACGTTTGAGCGTGAAAGAGACAGCAGTGTTGCGGTTCTTAACACAATGAAACCGGTGCGACTGGCACCTACTACCATTCAAAATCTTTTGTCTTGCCTAATCGCCCTCTGACACACAATCCATCAATTTTTCTTTAACCTCTCCCACCCTCAACGCTGATTTAAGTGGATTTAACAGGTGACATCAATAAGGGATCATAGCTTTCACTTGGATTCACCTGGTCAGTCTATCTTCACCTGGATTCACCTGGTCAGTCTATCTTCACCTGGATTCACCTCGTCAGTCTATCTTCACCTGGATTCACCTGGTCAGTCTATCTTCACAAAATGTTCACACCCCTTGACGTTTTCCACATTTAGTTGTGTTATAGCCTGTTTACAGTGTAAATACAAATGGAGGGGGAGGGGTCAATGTAAATAGAACGGGTGGCCATTTGATTAGCTGTTCAGCAGTCTTATGGCTTGGGGGTAGAAGCTTTTAAGGAGCCTTTTGGACCTAGAATTGGCACTCCGGTACCGCTTGCCATGCAATAGCAGATAGACCAGTCTATGACTAGGGTGACTGGAGTCTTTGACATTTTTTGGGGTCTTCCTCTGACACCACCTAGTATATAGGTCCTGGATGTCAGGAAGCTTGGCCCCAGTGATGTACTGGGCCGTACGCACTACCCTCTGTAGCGCCTTACGGTCGGGCAGTTGTCATACCAGGCGGTGATGCAACCGGTCAGGATAATCTCAATGGTGCAGCTGTAGAACTTTTTGAGGATCTGGAGACCCAGGCAAAATCCTTTCGGTCTCCTGAGGGCGAAAAGGTGTTGTCGTGCCCTCTTCACGACAGTCTTGGTGTGTTTGGACCATGATAGTTTACACCAAGGAGCTTGAAACTCTCGTCCCGCCCACTACAGCCCCGTCAATGTTAATAGGAGTCTGTTTGGCCCTCCTTGTCCTTCAGTCCACGATTAGATAGATAGATAGATAGATAGATAGATAGATAGATAGATAGATAGATAGATAGATAGATAGATAGATAGATAGATAGATAGATAGATAGGTACTTTATTGATCCCCCGGGGGGGAAATTTCATTATCAAGCAGCTACAACAAAAACACAGGGCAGGTGCAAAATGCCACAACGAAAGTACACAAAAGACAGATACACGGTACATGATACATAGAGCGGCAGTATGAAAAAGTATAGAAATACAGGATATCTGGAGTGCAAAAAAAAGCTATAAAAGGACATTGCATAGTATGAGTGGTTGGCTGAATATGTACACTATACATTGGTGGATGTTGGATGGTTAACTATACTATACAGGTTGATGGCAGAGAAATACTTCAGTAGCTAATGCGTATGATATGAGCGAGGGTAATAATAGTTTACTTAATAGACAGACTGGGTAAATGAACAGGTAGGTGAAACTTTTGCATGGTTAAATTAGCTGTACAGTTAGGTATACAGTTATATTTACAGATAAGTGAATACTTGCATGTTTACACAAACTGTACAGGTAAATGACAGGAAGAGATACTTTAATAGCTAAATGTGTGTATGATATCATTGGGGTAATAATAGTAATTCCCTTAAAATACAGTCCTTAGTGCGCAGGGTTTAATTACAGACAACTGCACTTATTGCACATTTGATATACTAAAAGCAATGAGAAAAGGTGCAACTGGCAGGATACTAATATGCATTCCCGAGTGAATGCCTAGGTCCAATAATTACTTACAATATTGCATGTGATATAATATAACAACTGTACATGGGTATGTATATACAGACCTGTATGAATAAGTAGGTCCTGAGTGGATGAGTGCTGACGGAACAGAGTTACTCACGGATGGATGCATAATTGTTAAACTAGGTCCTAGCACCCCAACAGTTCCAGATCTATGTTGCCGACGGCACGGCACCCCGGTGAGGCATTATATAGTCTCATAGCCGCCGGCAGGAAGGACCTCCTGTAGCGCTCTCTGGCACACCGTGGTGGGATCAGTCTGTGACTGAAAGAGCTCCTCTGCGTCATAACCATAGCGTGCAGAGGGTGGGTGACGTTGTCCATGATGGCCAGCAGTTTGGCCAGGATCCGTCTCTCCGCCACCTCCTCTAGAGTGTCAAGGCTCATCCCCAGGACAGAGCTAGCCTTCCTGATCAGCTTATTTACCCGAGAAGCATCACCGGCTTTGATGTTTGCTCCCCAGCACACCACTGCAAAAAAGATGGCACTGGCCACCACAGACTGAAAGAAGGTATGCAGTAGTTTACTGCACACGTTGAAGGACCTGAGCCTCCTCAGAAAGTAGAGTCGGCTCTGGCCCTTTTTGTACAGGGCCCCGGTGTTACCAGCCCATTCCAGTCTGTTGTCCATATGGACACCCAAGAACTTGTATGACTCAACCATTTCCACATCCATCCCCTTTATAGGGACTGCAGTCAGTTGTGCCTTGGTTCTCCTGAAGTCCACCACCATCTCCTTAGTTTTGCTGATGTTGAGCTGAAGGTGGTTCTGCTCACACCACAACACAAAGTCACTGATTGTGCTCCTGTACTCCTCCTCCTGCCCACCCCTGATGCACCCTACAATAGCAGAGTCATCCGAGAACTTCTGTAGGTGGCATGTTTCAGAGTTATATCTGAAGTCTGAGGTGTAGAGGGTGAACAGGAAGGGGGACAGGACCGTACCCTGGGGGGCCCCTGTGTTGCTAACTGCCCGTTCTGACACACAGCTCTGTAGTCGCACAAATTGTGGCCTACCGGTCAGGTAGTCCGTGACCCAGGAGACTAAGGGTCCTTCCACTTTCATCCTCCTCATCTTCTCACCCAGTAGCAGGGGCTGAATGGTATTGAGGGAGAGGTTGTTGTCCTTGAACCACACTTCCAGGGCACTGACCTCCTCCATATAGGCTGTCTCATCGTTGTCAGTGTTCAGGCCTACCACTGTTGTGTTGTCAGCAAACTTAATGATGGTGTTGGAGTCGTGCTTGGCCACGCAGTTGTGGGTGAACAGGGAGTTCACCCACAAAAAAAAAACAAAAAAAAACATGAAATAACACATTTACATAAGTATTCAGACCCTTTGCTATGAGGCTTTAAATTGAGCTCAGGTGCATCCTGTTTCCATTGATCATCCTTGAGATGTTTCTACAACTTGATTGGAGTACACCTGTGGTAAATTCAATTGATTGGACATGATTTGGGAAGGCAAACAGCTGTCTATATAAGGTCACACAGTTGACAGTGCATGTCAAAGCAAAAACCAAGCCTTGAGGTCAAAGGAATTGTCCGTAGAGCTTCGAGAAAGGATTGTGTTGAGGCATAGATCTGGGGAAGTGTACCAAAACATGTCTGCAGCATTGAAGGTCCCCAAGAACACGGTGGCCTCCACATCATTCTTAAACGGAAGAAGTTTGGAACCACCAAGACTCTTCCTAGAGCTGGCCGCCCGGCCAAACTGAGCAATCAGGGAAGAAGAGCATTGGTCAGGGAGGTGACCAAGAACCTGATGTTCACTCTGACAAAGCTCCAGAGTTATTCTGTGGAGATGGGAGAACCTTCCAGAAGGACAACCATCTCTTTAGCACTCCACCAATTAGGTCTTTATGGTATAGTGGCAAGACGGAACGCACTCCTCAGTAAAAGACACATGACAGCCCGCTTGGAGTTTGCCAAAAGGCACCTAAAGGACTCTCAGGCCATGAGAAACAAGATTCTCTGGTCTGATGAAACCAAGATTAAACTTTTTTGCCTGATTGCCAAGGGTCACGTCTGGAACAAACCTGGCACCATCCCTACGGGGAAGCACGGTGGTGACAGCATCACTATTTGGGGATGATTTTCAGCGGAAGGGACTGGGAGACTAGTCAGGATCGAGGGAAAGACTAACGGAGCAAAGTACAGAGAGAACCTTGATGAAAACCTGCTCAAGACCTCAGACTGGGGCGAATGTTCACCTTCCAACAGGACAACTAACCTAAGCACACAGCCAAGACAACACAGGAGTGGCTTTTGGACAATTCTCTGAATGTCCATGAGGGGCCCAGCCAGAGCCCAGACTTGAACTTGATCGAACATCTCTGGAGATACCCCACCCAACCTGACTGAGCTTGTGAGGATCTGCAGAGAAGAATGGGAGAAACTCCCCAAATACAGGACTGCCAAGCTTGTAGCGTCATACCCAAAAAGACGCAAGGCTGTATTTGTTGCCAAAGGTACTTCAACAAAGTACTGAGTAAAGGGTCTGAATACTTATATAAATGTGATATTTCATTTTAATTTTTTTTATAAATGGTCAAAATGTTTAAAAAACCTGTTTTTGCTTTGTTATTATGAGGTATTTTTTTTTGTAATCAATTTCGGAATAAAGCTGTAACGTAACAAAATGTGGAAGAATTCAAGGTTTCTGAATACTTTCCAAATGCACTTTAGGTGTTCCTTTTGTCCAGGTGGGAAAGGGCAGTGTGGAGTGTGATTGAGATTGTGTCATCTGTGGATCTGTTGCAGCGGTATGTGAACTGGAGTGGGTCTAGTGTTTCTGGGATGATGGTGTTGATGTGAGCCATGACCAGCCTTTTAAAGCACTTCATGGCTACAGACGTGAGTTCTACGGGTCGGTAGTCATTTAGGAAGGTTACCTTTGCTTTCTTGGGCACAGTGACTATGGTGGTCTGCTTGAAACATGTACTGTAGGTTTTACAGACTCCGTCAGGGAGAGGTTGAAAATGTCAGTGAAGACACTTGCCAGTTGGTCCGCGTATGCTCTGAGTACACATCCTGGTGATCCGTCCCCACAGCCTTGTGAATGTTGACCTGTTTAAAGGTCTTGCTATGGAGAGTGTGATCACACAGTCGTCCGGAACAGCTGCATGCTTTGGTGTTGCTTGCCTCAAAGCGAGCATAAAAGGCATTTAGCTCATATTGTAGGCTTGCGTCACTGGGCAGCTCACGGCTGGGTTTCCCTTTTTACTCCGTAATAGTTTGCAAGCCCTGCCACATCCGTCGAGCATCAGAGCCGGTGTAGTAGGATTCAATCCTAATCCTGTATTGACGCTTTGCCTGTTTGATGGATCGTCTGAGGGCATAGCAGGATTTTTTACAAGCAGCAGCTCTAGCCTTAGGCTTGTTGCCTGCAATCCATGGCTTCTGGTTGGGATATGTACGTACGGTCACTGTGAGGACGACGCCGTCGATGCACTCATTGATGAAGCCGATGACTGAGGTGGTATACTCCTCAATGTCATTGGATGAATCCCGGAACATACTGTATTCCACTCTGTGCTAGCAAAACAGTCCGGTAGCATAGCATCCGCGTCATCTGACCACTTCCTTATTTAAGTGTTTTCATCAATTTCATCTCTATCCACAGTAATTCCTCCGTTCATCTCCATCCACAATTTTTCCTCAATTTCAGACACACAGTTTCTGATGTGTTTGTGTGTGTATAAATAGCTGTAACAGGGCCATGTCCTGACACAGTGAAGATGAACCTGCCATCATCACAGATGCCAGTCTGGTTAATAAGGAACGGAGAGTCAAAGAGGCCATGAGGGCACAAACACATGTGCACACACACATACAAATACGCACACACAGTATAGTTAGTAGGGAATGGAAGACTGAGAGAGGTCTGCTACACTTCCAAAACTATGTCTCTGGTTGTCAACACTACTTATTTTCTGAGGGCACTGGTCATGATATACCAGTAGTCATTATATAACAGTGGTCATGATATAACAGTGGTCATGATATAACAGTAGTCATGATATAACTTTGGTCATGATATAACAGTGGTCATGATATAACAGTGGTCATGATATAACAGTAGTCATGATATAACTTTGGTCATGATATAACAGTAGTCATGATATAACATTGGTCATGATATAACAGTGGTCATGATATAACAGTGGTCATGATATAACAGTGGTCATGATATAACAGTAGTCATGATATAACATTGGTCATGATATAACAGTAGTCATGATATAACATTGGTCATGATATAACAGTAGTCATGATATAACATTGGTCATGATATAACAGTAGTCATGATATAACATTGGTCATGATATAACAGTAGTCATGATATAACAGTGGTCATGATATAACAGTGGTCATGATATAACAGTAGTCATGATATAACAGTAGTCATGATATAACAGAAGTAATGAGAGTGGTTGACAGACAGTGGTCATGATATAACATTGGTCATGATATAACAGAAGTAATGAGAGTGGTTGACAGACAGTGGTCATGATATAACAGTAGTCATGATATAACAGTGGTCATGATATAACAGTAGTCATGATATAACAGTGGTCATGATATAAAAGTAGTCATGATATAACAGTAGTCATGAGATAACAGTAGTCATGATAGTGGTTGACAGACAGTGGTCATGGTATAACAGTAGTCATGATATAACAGTGGTCATGATATAACAGTAGTCATGATATAACAGTGGTCATGATATAACAGTAGTCATGATATAACAGTAGTCATGATATAACAGTAGTCATGATATAACAGTAGTCATGATATAACAGTAGTCATGATAGTGGTTGACAGACAGTGGTCATGATATAACAGTGGTCATTCTAGAACAGTATTAATGATATAACAGTTGCTGTCCTATGTGCTGACTGTCCCACTGTGTAAAAAATCTGCTCTCTCCTGTACTATATAAAGAAGTGGTCATGACATAATAGTGGTCTTTTGTCTCCAGCCCGTTGTTGTCTTTCTGTGACTGTCCATCCATCCATGGTGGTGACTGACTCTTTTCCCTCTGGTCCTCTATGGTAAACCTTTGTGGGTCTCTGTGGGTCTCTGTTCCTCTACGGTGATCCTCTGTGGGTCTCTTTGGGACTCTGTCTCTCTATGGTGAGCCTCTGTTAGTCTCTGTGGGTCTTTGTGGGACTCTGTCCTTCAATGGTGAGCCTCTGTGGGTGAATTCGGGGCTTTGTCCCTATAGTGAACCTCTATGAGATTCTGTGGGTCTCAATGGGTCTATGTCCCGATATGGTGAGCCATTGTGGGTCTCCTTGGGACTCTGTCCCTCTATGGTGAGACTCTGTGAGCCTCTGTGGGTCTCTTTGGGTCTCTGTCCCTCTATGGTGCGGCTCTGTGGGTCTCTTTGGGTCTCTGTCCCTCTATGGTGCGGCTCTGTGGGTCTCTGTGGGTCTCTTTGGGTCTCTGTCCCTCTATGGTGCGGCTCTGTGGGTCTCTTTGGGTCTCTGTCCCTCTATGGTGCGGCTCTGTGGGTCTCTGTGGGTCTCTTTGGGTCTCTGTCCCTCTATGGTGCGGCTCTGTGGGTCTCTTTGGGTCTCTGTCCCTCTATGGTGCGGCTCTGTGGGTCTCTGTGGGTCTCTTTGGGTCTCTGTCCCTCTATGGTGCGGCTCTGTGGGTCTCTTTGGGTCTCTGTCCCTCTATGGTGCGGCTCTGTGGGTCTCTGTGGGTCTCTTTGGGTCTCTGTCCCTCTATGGTGCGGCTCTGTGGGTCTCTTTGGGTCTCTGTCCCTCTATGGTGCGGCTCTGTGGGTCTCTGTGGGTCTCTTTGGGTCTCTGTCCCTCTATGGTGCGGCTCTGTGGGTCTCTTTGGGTCTCTGTCCCTCTATGGTGCGGCTCTGTGGGTCTCTGTGGGTCTCTTTGGGTCTCTGTCCCTCTATGGTGCGGCTCTGTGGGTCTCTTTGGGTCTCTGTCCCTCTATGGTGCGGCTCTGTGGGTCTCTGTGGGTCTCTTTGGGTCTCTGTCCCTCTATGGTGCGGCTCTGTGGGTCTCTTTGGGTCTCTGTCCCTCTATGGTGCGGCTCTGTGGGTCTCTTTGGGTCTCTGTCCCTCTATGGTGCGGCTCTGTGGGTCTCTTTGGGACTCTGTCCCTCTATGGTGCGGCTCTGTGGGTCTCTGTGGGAAAGATGTGCCCTGTCCTTGTCCCCCTCTGGCCATGTGACCCAGAAGTGACAGATTCTATAGATATCATGAGGGTCAGTTAGACAGGCTGGCTACCTACACACAGCTGCCTTGTGTGTGTGTGTGTGTGTGTGTGTGTGTGTGTGTGTGTGTGTGTGTGTGTGTGTGTGTGTGTGTGTGTGTGTGTGTGTAATTCTTGGACACAGCTGACAGGGCTCCTGTTTCACCCCTCAGACTGGAAATAGATGGGGCGTTATTAATCAACAAGAAACTTCCTGTACCCCTCAGACTGGAGGGTTAGGGTTACCTGCTAACGGAACTGAGGATGGGCAAGGGGAGGCAGGGGCTAAGGTTACCACGTAATGAAACTAATGGGGGAGGTAGAGGGGGAGGTAAAGACACTATAAAGACACTATAAAGACACTACACTATAAAGACACTATAAAGACACTACACTATAAAGACACTACACTATAAAGACACTATAAAGACACTACACTATAAAGACACTATAAAGACACTACACTAACATAAATAACATGATTATGTCTACAGTACTTTGGCTAAGCTTCCCAGTAAAGCACAAAAACAATCAAGTATCCCAAAAATAGCCCACGTTAACACATGTAGCTTAAGAAAAAAGGTTAATGGATGGTTGAGAGGGATGAGGCAAAAGGAATGGCAAATAAGTCTGGCTACACAACCGAGTATTCAGACCCTTTACTCAGTACTTTGTTGAAGCACCTTTGGCAGCGATTACAGCATCGATTCTTCTTGGGTATGACGCTACAAGCTTGGCACACCTGTATTTGGGGAGTTTCTCCCAATCTTCTCTGCAGATCCTCTCAAGCTCTGTCAGGTTGGATGGGGAGTGTTGCTGCACTGCTATTTTCAGGTCTCTCCAGAGATATTCGATCGGGGTCAAATCTAGGCTATGGCAGGTCCATTCAAGGACATTCAGAAACTTGTCCCGAAGCCACTCCTGCGTTGTATTGACTGTTTGCTTAGGGTCGTTGTCCTATTGGAAGGTGAAAAGTCGCCCCAGTCTGAGGTACTGAGTGCTCTGGAGCAGGTTTTCATCAAGGATCTGTCTGTACTTTGCTCCTTTCATCTTTGCCTTGATCCTGACTAGTCTCCCAGTCCCTGCCGCTGAAAAACATCCCCACAGCATGATGCTGCCACCACCATGCTTCACCGTAGGGATGGTGACAAGTTTCCTCCAGACGTGACGCTTGGCATTCAAGCCAAAGAGTTAAAGCTTGGTTTCATCAGACCAGAGAATCTTGTTTCTCAAGGTCTGAGAGTCTTTTGGCAAACTCCAAGCAGGCTGTCA
Source organism: Thymallus thymallus (assembly GCA_023634145.1). NCBI lineage: Eukaryota > Metazoa > Chordata > Actinopteri > Salmoniformes > Salmonidae > Thymallus > Thymallus thymallus. The sequence goes on from CM042409.1 coordinate 1,233,524, forward strand.
TGTGCCTTTTACTGAGGAGTGGCTTCCGTCTGGCCAGTCTACCATAAAGGCCTGATTGGTGGAATGCTGCAGAGATGGTTGTCCTTCTGGAAGTTTCTCTCATCTCCACAGAGGAACCATCAGGTTCCTAGTCACCTCCCTGACCAAGGCCCTTCTCCCCCGATTGCTCAGTTTGGCCGGGCGGCCAGCTCTAGGAAGAGTCTTGGTGGTTCCAAACGTCTTTCATTTAAGAATGATGGAGGCCAATGTGTTCTTGGGGGCCTTCAATGCTGCAGAAATGTTTTGGTACCCTTCCACAGATCTGCGCTTTGACACAATCCTGTCTCAAAGCTTTATGGACAATTCCTTCGTCCTCATGGCTCGGTTTTTGAATTTACCCCAGGTGGACTCCAATCAAGTTGTATAAATATCTCAAGGATGATCAATGGAAACAGGATGCACCTGAGCTCAATTTCAAGTCTCATTGCAAAGGTTCTGAATAATTATGTAAATAAGGTATTTCTGTTTTTCACTTGTAATACATTTGCATACATTTCGAAAAAACTGTTTTTGCTTTGTCATTATGGGGTATTGTTTGTAGATTGCTAAGGATTTATATATATATATACACTCAGGCTAGTAAAACACGTTTCTGTCACGACTCCCTCTGAAGTTGCCTCATCCCCTTGTTCGGACGTGCTTCAGCGCTCTTCGTCACCGGCTTTCTATCCACTGCCGCTCCCTCCTTCATTATCCATTGGTTTTGTCTTGTCATTACACACACCTGGTTCTCATTCCCCCCAATTACTACATGTTCTATGTTCCCTCTGTTCCCTCAGGTCCTTGTGGGTTATTGTTCTATGTGAACGCTGACTTGTTCATTTACTAGTGTACTTTATATTTCGGGTTTTGCCCGTTATTTTGTGCGCCAGGTGTTCACCTGTGTCTTTTGCACTTTTCTTTGTACTGGCACGGTTTATGCATCTTGAACAGGGTCGGGGCACAGTCTCGGAGTATGCGCTGTCGTTCCAGACGTTGGCGGCGTCCAGTGGGTGGAACGAGCCGGCTCTTAAGATCGCTTTCCGCAGGGGTCTGCGGACTGAGGTCCAGATGGAGCTGGCTTGTGTGAGTCAGTCGATGACGCTGGACACCTACATCGCCCGGGACATTGCCATCGACGGGCAGCTCCGGGACCCTTCCCCGATCTGAGCCGGAACAGGAGCCGACTGAGTTGGGGATAACGAGACTCTCCGCAGAGGAGAGAGAACGGCGGAGTCGTCAGGGGCTATGCATTTACTGCGGTGAGAGAGGGCACGTCAGGAGGATGTTGTCTTTCCTTGTGTATTGCTGTTTGTATTATTAAATCTTTCATTTCGCTAAATACCTTTTGACTTTTCGCCTCCTCTCTCACATTCACCCCTCGCAATATCACAGGCGCAGAGGGAGGCTCCGGTCCCAGAGCTGAACTGGACGCCGTGGCTGGACTGGGCACCGGTGCGTATGAATGCTCCGGCCATGGTGCTGGACTGGACGCCGGTCCCAGGCTGGGCACCGGCACGGAGTAAGGCTCCGGCCCTGGATCTGGACTGGGCACCGGCGCAGAGGGAAGCTCCGACCATGGAGCTGAACTGGACGGGACGCCAGTCCCGGACTGGGCACCGGCGCGGAGGGAGGCTCCGACCTCGGGGCTGGACTGGACATCGGTCCCGGACTGGGCACTGGCGCGGAGAACTCTACTGTCAGGCCCTGACCGTGACAAACATAGAGAAGCCAGAGGCCTCGCTACGGTCAGGACCTGACAGTGTGCAACTGTAGAGTGCGAACGGACGGACAATGAAAGGGTTCTCTGATTACTGTCTGTCAGAGTGTGATACTGAATCACAGAGTTCCAAACAAGGATTTCACCCAGTCAGGGTACTGATCAGCCTGCTCCTCTCTGATCTCTGTCACACACATACAGACACAGACACACCACACACAAACACACATGCACACCCAGTATCGATGCGGCCTCTCCTCTCTGAACTCTAAGAGCTGAAGCAGAAATGAGAGCTGACTTTAAAACAGCCCCATAAGCAGTGTATTATAAAGTTAACCATAATGGACATGATGGCAGCTAAATCAATAACCTTCCAGTTAGCTACTTCAGGATCCCACACACACACGCACACGCGCACGCGCACACACACACGCACACACACACGCACACACACAAAGAGACACACACACATATAAAGAGACACACACACATATATAAAGAGACACACACACACACACATATAAAGACACACACACACACACACATATAAAGACACACACACACACACACACACATATAAAGACACACACACACACACACACACACATATAAAGACACACACACACACACACACACATATAAAGACACACACACACACACACATATAAAGACACACACACACACACACACACATATAAAGACACACACACATACGCATAAAAGACACACACACACACACACACACTATCATAATGGGATAATGGCAGCTAAATCAATATAGCTTCAGTTACTCCAGGATCCTGCACAGCACTAGGATGACATCATATGGAATGTTCAGGGTATTGAGGGTTCTATTAAGGCTCGTAAAGTGGAACCAATAGAGGTGTGTGCCCCAAATGGCACTCTATTCCCTATATATATAGACTACTTTTGACCAGACCCTTATGGGCCCTAGTGCACTATAAAGAGAATAGGGTGCCATTTGGGCCGCCACATCAAGACCAGACCAAACAGGATCTCCTCCCCTCCTCTCCCCTCCTCTCCCCTCCCCTCCCCTCCTCTCCTCTCCTCTCCCCTCCTCTCCTCTCCTCTCCTCTCCTCTCCTCTCCTCTCCTCTCCTCTCCCCTCCCCTCCCCTCCCCTCCCCTCCTCTCCTCTCCTCTCCTCTCCCCTCCCCTCCCCTCCCCTCCCCTCCCCTCCTCTCCTCTCCTCTCCTCTCCCCTCCCCTCCCCTCCCCTCCCCTCCTCTCCTCTCCTCTCCTCTCCCCTCCCCTCCCCTCCCCTCCCCTCCCCTCCTCTCCTCTCCTCTCCCCTCCCCTCCCCTCCTCTCCTCTCCTCTCCTCTCCCCTCCCCTCCCCTCCCCTCCCCTCCCCTCCCCTCCTCTCCTCTCCTCTCCTCTCCTCTCCTCTCCTCTCCTCTCCTCTCCTCTCCTCCACTACACACACAACTACACACAACGCACAACACTACACTACACACAACACAACAAAACACTACACAACACCCAACAAGTAATCACAACTTGTTGAGTCCTGCTGTATCTGAATCTGTAACAGCAGTCATTGTGCAGGGGTACAGGGTTAGTCCAGTCAGTGTGTAGGGGTACAGGTTAGTCCAGGTAATTTGTAAAGTGACTATGTATAGATAATAAACAGCGAGTAGCAGCAGTGTAACAACAAGAGGGGGAGGGTCAATGTAAATAGTCCAGGTGGCCATGTGATTAACTGTTCAGCAGTTTTATGGCTTGGGGATAGAAGCTGTTAAGGAGCCTTTTGGTCAAAGGCTTGGCGTCGCCTAGTATATACAGTACCAGTCAAAGGTTTGGACACACCTACTCATTCAAGGGTTTTTCTTTATTTTTACTATTTTCTACCATATAGAATAATAGTGAAGACATAAACTATGAAATAACACATAAGGAATCAAGTGTTAAACAATTCAAAATATATATTTTAGATATTAGATTCTTCAAAGCAGCCATTATTTTTGATGACAGCTATGAACACTCTAACAACAAGCTGTGTTTACTGCTGATACTGATACACATACATCATGACCCAACAAGCTGTGATTACTGCTTGCTCCTGCTACAGATACACTACAGGTGCGACTCTCTCCCAACTCGTGGGGGCTGTTGGACGAGCCCCTGTAGAGTCAGGATCCTTGGGAGGAGGAGGAGGAGGAGGACGACGACGAGGTGCTGCGACCTCCAACAAGGGAAGATGGGCTGCCCCTGGAGGGGTTTTACGACCATCCCCAGGAAGAACAGGCGAGGTGGTGGAGGGCTTGGCTGGCGCTGAGACCGTACTGTCAGGTCCTGACTAGAGTAAGATCTCTAGGCATCTCTATGGTGTCTGGAGGTTGCTGTCAGGGCTTGACAGTAGGGTTGTCTAGGCAGCTTTATGTTTGGTTTCTGTTGGTCAACAATTAGAGGCAGCTGCATTACCTTGTCTCTAATTGGGATCCTATTTAAGTTCATTAGTTTCCCACCTGTGATTGGTTCATTGTTTGTTCATGTCACACATCAGTTCCTGGTTTTATTCTCTCCTTTGTTTTTTTGTTTTTGGACACAAATAAAAGGAATGTATTCACACTACTGCTCAGCAACTCAGGTCCAATCTAAGAACCATGACATTTATTCCATATATAAAGCAAACCAGATGGCATCATGTATTTATTCCATATATAAAGCAAACCAGACAGCATCATGTGTTTATTCCATATATAAAGCAAACCAGACAGCATCATGTTTTTATTCCATATATAAAGCAAACCAGACGGCATCATGTATTTATTCCATATATAAAGCAAACCAGACAGCATCATGTGTTTATTCCATATATAAAGCAAACCAGACAGCATCATGTTTTTATTCCATATATAAAGCAAACCAGACAGCATCATGTGTTTATTCCACATATAAAGCAAACCAGACAGCATCATGTTTTTATTCCATATATAAAGCAAACCAGACAGCATCGTGTTTTTATTCCATATATAAAGCAAACCAGACAGCATCATGTATTTATTCCATATATAAAGCAAACCAGACGGCAACATTTATAAACAAAGCATGTGTTTAGTGAGTCTGCCAGTAGGGATGACCAGGGATGTTCTCTTGATAAGTGTGTGAATCTGACATCAGAGGCAGTAGGGATGACCAGGGATGTTCTCTTGATAAGTGTGTGAATCTGACATCAGAGGTAGTAGGGATGACCAGGGATGTTCTCTTGATAAGTGTGTGTTAAAACAAGCTTCGTCTGGGAAAATACATTTTGAACGGTCATCCAACTCGGAATAACCGAGCCGACAAGGTGAATAATCTGTCAATGTGTCCTTGAGCAAGGCACTTAATTTTCTCCAGGTGTTGACCCTGTAGGTAGGATGCCATTGTAAATAAGAATTTGTTTTTAACTGACTTGCCTAGTTAAATAAAGGTTCAATAAAATAAATACAATAAATACAAATAAAAAACAGGCCTTTTTCCAGAGCTCCGACCTGAAGATCACTGAAGTCATGTTTCAACCTTGTCTTGAAAGCACCATTAATCCAGAGAATGACAGATTTCTATGACAAACTTTGATGATTTGCCCAGCAGAAGGACCGCCACACCACCTCCTGTTCAAGTGAGCACAGCACAACAAGGTGAGTCCAAAAATGTATTGTATGCTGCTGCATAAATGATGTAATATGCCAGGGAGATAGTATGTATACTGTAGCTAAGAAAGTAATACTAAGTGTATGTTGTGTAGTAAGCTGTTAGTAGCATGTGTGCCTCACCATAATAATTTGGTCCCTTTCCCCCTTTTTTATAGAACATTTGTGGGCAGAACTGAAAAAGCGTGTGCGAGCATGGAGGCCTACAAACCTGACTCAGTTACACCAGTTCTGTCAGGAGGAAAATTCATCCAACTTATTGTGGGAAGCTTGTGGAAGGCTACCCGAAACATTTGACCCAAGTTAAACAATTTAAAGGCAATGCTACCAAATACTAATTGAGTGTATGTAAACTTCTGACCCACTGGGAATATGATGAAAGAAATAAAAGCTGAAATAATTTTCTCTACTATTATTCTGACATTTCACATTCTTAAAATAAAGTGGTGATCCTAACTGACCTAAGACAGGGAATTCTTACTAGGATTAAATGTCAGGAATTGTGAAACTGAGTTTAAACGTATATGGCTAAGGTGTATGTAAAGTCTGATTTCAACTGTAGACCTTACCAGTTTGTGGGCATCGTTTGTCACCGTTCTAGTGCAATGAATGTATTGTGTTGTGGCTTTGCTGGCATGCATCTAAAACGTTTTTGGGGGTTTGCCTGTTTTGCATGTTATTTTTGGGATTAATACGTGTCACATATCAGTTTGCAAACATTGTAAAAAAAAAAGATATATCATTGAGTTAACAAAGCTGCATACAAACATTTTTTGTTTTCTTGAGTAAGGCGGCTCCAAAATGCAGGTGTTTCAGCCTAGCTCAGTGCTTTCTGTGGTGGTGGGGCAAGCTAGACAGAAAATTGGAGCATTGCGCCGTGATTGGCTCAGTGTTCTGTCACTCATGGGGACACTACTTCACCGCCAAGTCTAAGTCCTTAGTAAGGGTAGAAATCGAAAATGTAAGGTCCTGCCATAGAGTTATATTAAAAGTTCCCATCCAAGAAGGCTCAAGGTCATTGGCCACAGATAAAATTACGTCAAATCATGTTATATGTACAGTAGCTTCGATTGGACTGATCATTTCAACATCTTACTTTCAAAATCTTAGCTAGCAGTGATCATCATGAATCAAGTTGACAATCTGCTGGCAAAGCCTTTTTAATCCTTGTCATTTGAAGAGAAATAATTAAAATAAATTATAGATAAAACGTATCGGTGCTCATTAGCCTTTGGACATAAACATTACACAACAAGTAGGAAATCGCAAAGTCAACAATGAGTGGTTTGGAAGGAATAGGTGACAGTAGGTAACTGCAAGCATTGCAACTGGGAAGTCGGAATAAACAGCTCAAACTGGGAAAATACGTTTTGAATTGTCATCCAACTCGGAATTGTAAATCCGGCCTATTTCTCTTTCTTTGATGACAATTTGCCACGAAGGACCGCCGCGCCACCTTCCTGTTCAAGTGAGCACAGCACAACAAGGTGAGTCCAAAAATGTATTGTATGCTGCTGCATAAATGATGTAATATTCCAGGGAGATAGTATGTATACTGTAGCTAAGAAAGTAATACTAAGTGTATGTTGTGTAGTAAGCTGTTAGTAGCCCATGTGCCTCACCCTAATAATTTGGTCTATTTTCACCTCTTAATTTCACCTACTGTTCTGACTTGGTGGTGCACATGTAGCCTATAAACTGTTTTAGAGAAATGTAATCATTGAATATTGTAAGAGCTTTCATTGTCTGCATGTATGCCCACTTTATTTATCCTACGAAAGGGACAATTTTAGCTAGCTGGCAATTCAAGTTCTTCTGTCAATGATATATGCTCTCAATGGGATTTGATAGGAGTGACGCCAAATCCAATTTGGTGCGCCAAGACCAATCACAGTTGAGCTCACTCAGTTTAGCTCAACGCTGACTGGCAAATGTTTTAGACTTTGTTCGCTGGCTACCCTTGCCCTCAATGCTACGGGCGGCAACAATGTTATACTTGTTTGGACCAGACTGCATCAGATAGATGGCCTACACGTAGAGACACAGAGGGGCGCTGAATTTAAGGAAAATATGAAACGCAGACTAAAAAAAACTTTAAAAAAAAAGAAAAATGTATAGATAGATAGAAATACAAGATATCTGGAGTGCAAAAAAGCTATAAAAAGACATTGCATAGTATGGGTGGTTGGCTGAATATGTACACTATACATTGGTGGATGTTGGATGGTTAACTATACTATCCATGTCGATGGCAGAGAAATACTTCAGTAGCTAAAAATGCGTATGATATTTACATGTTAGTCATTTAGCAGATGCTCTTATCCAGAGCGACTTACAGGAGAAATTAAGAATTAAATGCCTTGCTCAGAGTAACATTGACAGATTTGTCAACTAGTCAGCTCGGGGATTTAAACCAGCAAACATTCAGTTACTGGCCCAACGCTCTATGCCGCTAGGCTTACCCGCCCGCCTGCCCGCCCGCCTGCACGCACACCTGGCCTTCACCATCATCATACAACCTTATCATCGACTTTATCATACACACAACTTTACAACAATTATATTGGAAAACCCTGCATGTCACATGTTGAGGTCAATAGTTAGCTACCTGAGATGCCTGGCTAGCTAGTTAGCAATGCAGGAATATACTAGCTACCCTGTTTAATGTGTTTTACAACGATTAGATTTGAAAACCATGCATTATGTTTTTGATCTGGCAGATAACGACAATTGACCATTCATAACGTGCTCATCTCCTTTCACAGCACTATTCTTACTTTTCTGTTTATATTCGTGGCTTTAGATTTACAGCGACACTTGCTGGTTGGAAATGTAGATTGTGTGACGTCTCGTACACTGCACTAGGGGGAAGTGTTGTCCTTCCAACGTCTTCTAGTTTCCTGCCTTCGCTCTTTTGATGGTTCATTCAGAAGACAGGTTAAAACTGCTTTATGATGACGTCACGATGACGTCGGCTGGCTGAACTCCGCATCGGGTCTAACGGCCGTCTCTGCGCCAAACTGCGCATGTGCAAGCCGTCAAACCATTGGCAGTCCTTCGATATAAAGTTGTTTTTGACAAAAATGAAAGTTTGTCACTTTCATAAGGTTGGAGTAATAATGTGGTCAACTACTTAATACATTTGCTCGGATATAGGTAATAGCTTTAAATTTGAAGAAAATTAACAACTAATGAAGAATTGTTCACTTCTCTCATTGAATTCTCCAACCCCAAACCCCGGCCTGGTCTGTTTCCTCTCGGAAGTCTCGCGATGTTACGCCTCGGGGTTCATATTTCCTTCCGTTTGCGTTGTTTCTTCCTCTTCCGGTTGTCTGTATGTGTGGAAGGTAACGAATTTCCCTCCCGAGTCTAACATATCATCTGCATCAATCCTCCTATGTTTTAGATTCATATCAAATTTGTGAGTATAGTGTACAATTTCAACAACACCGTAGTCTTTCAATCTGTTAACTTTGTTCCCCTTAGATGATTAACTACGCATAGTTCTGATTTACTAGTCGCTAGCTTATCTTGCTAGCAAAACGAACGCATTCCAGCAAACTGAAGGAGTCCACTGTTTAAACGACAGTAATGGTGTTACTTTTATCTCACACATTCAGCTCCTAAAAGGTGAATAATGTCAGGGTCCATCTTTGCAGACGCATCTCTAAACGTGCTAACTACTGACATGTTATCCGGTTAACGACAGCGGTATACGGGGGGACATTTAGGTAGCAGACATGACTTCCAGCCTGGGTCTTTCCTGTCCTTTTTACCAAAGTTACTTTGAATTCTAACTCTTTATCTTTCGTCAACAGCTTCACAGCACAGAAATGGCAAAGTCAAAGAACCACACCACCCACAACCAGTGTAAGTAGAAACTAACTGTCTCAACTAGTTGGCTACATTAGTTTACCGCTGAGTGACTATGATGGGCTAGTTAGACAACTAATGATGTAGGAGTACTCTGGACCCTGTTCAAAACAGTTCCCAAACTTTTTGTGGATCAGCTTTTTTCCTCTGTCTACAGCCCGTAAAGCCCACAGGAATGGGATCAAGAAGCCCAGACCAGACCGCTATGAGTCCATGAAAGGGGTATGTATTGTAGGGTGTTTAATCAAAAAAGGTGTATTTTGACCAAGGGGTAAAATTATGTTAATTGTCTAGATAATCTTTTAGGAAAACCAAACCACGTCTCATCTGTTCAAAAGTTACTGGAGTTTATACCCTTGTAGAATGGTCAAAATTAGTGACTAAATCAATGGAGGCTAGAGAAGAGTGGGCATAAATCAGAAGAATAGGGCTGGATACTGTGTGAATTAAGGCCGACTGGCAGGCTAACCATTGAATTCGTCATCTCAATAACGGACGACAGTATAGAGGTAAGATGGTTATCGTATTTTTGTGTACGATGTTCATCTTAATGAGAAGTTCTTGTTTTTTTTTTTTTACTTTTCACAAGTTTTTGCGAGAAAGCTGCACCGCTCTGTCAAGAACTCTGTGCTTATCGGATGTATTAGGTTTCAAAATACCACTTGTGTAGTATTAATATATAATACTATCTTAGCAAAAGACTCCACTGAATGATTCAGAATGTGAAGAATCATATCCGTCTTGGTTTTCTATTCTCTCGCATGGCTCTGTCCTAGTGACGTACAGTCCCTTTCCACAACGTCAGAGAGCAAGCTTTGGCCTTGGGCTGGTGAAGACAGCGCTCTGTATATTGCTACATCTTCCAGAGCCCTTTGGGTCATGACTGGAGGCCTAAACCATAAACGGCACAATGTCCACTTGGAGGAGTTACTCTCGTCTTCCTGCTTCTAACACTAGTTATGATTCTATACTGTATATAATACGTTACAGTATATATGGACTTGTTTTTGAAAGAAAAGCATTTTGTTTTTGTCCATTAAAATAACATCAAATTTATCAGAAATACAGTGTAGACATTGTTAATGTTGTAAATGACTATTGTAGCTAGAAAAGGTGTACAGGTGTCTACATAGGTGTACAGAGGCCCGTTATAGATAGGTACTTTATTGGTCCCCGGGGGGAAATGCCTTACATTTCTTATGACTCCTTAGAATGAGGGGGTAGTAGGCTTCGTGACCCTGTTAAAACAATTCATCTTCCTTGGTCAGATTCAGCTAACCTGTGTTTTTGGAATTTATGACATCTGCTGGTGTAAGATATTTAGTAAAGATGTTTACAACCTCTCCATATTTATACCTTATTAAACACACTTTCAGAATTGTTCACTGACTTGTCTCCTTGCTCTCTCCAGGTTGACCCTAAGTTCATGAAGAACATGCGTTTCGCCAAGAAGCACAACCAGAAGGGCCAGAAGACCGCCAACGCAGCCGCCAAGAAGATCGCTGAGGCAGCCGCCCCTTAGACTGGGTGGCAGAGCACTGAATCTCCACGTTCCCTTGACTTTGTTACCATCACAATAAAGCTTTGTTAGATTATCTGGTACTTTGTATATTTTATAGCAAAAAGTTGGTTATCGTTGGTTATCACTGAAGTATAATTACCAGTATTCCATAAGTGTCAAAGGCTTTCATTGACAATGACATTCAGTTTATGCAAAGAGTCAATATTTACAGTGTTGACACTTCTTTTTCAAGACCTCTACAATCCGCCCTGGCATGCTGTCAATTAACTTCTGGGCCACATCCTGACTGATGGCAGGCCATTCTTGCATAATCAATGCTTGGAGTTTGTCAGACGTTGTGGGTTTTTGTTTGTCAACCTGCCTCTTGAGGATCGACCACAAGTTCTCAATGGGATTAAGTTCTGGGGAGTTTCCTGGCAATGGTCCCAAAATGTCGATGTTTTGTTCCCCGAGCCACTTAGTTATCACTTTTGCCTTATGGCAAGGTGCTCCATCATGCTGGAAAAGGCATTGGTCGTCACCAAACTGTTGGATGGTTGGGAGAAGTTGCTCTCGGAGGATGGGTTGGTACCATTCTTTATTCATGGCTGTGTTCTTAGGCAAAATTGTGAGTGAGCCCACTCCCTTGGCTGAGAAGCAACCCCACACAAATGGTCTCAGGATGCTTTACTGTTGGCATGACACAGGACTGATGGTTAGCGCTCACCTTGTCTTCAGACAAGGTGTTTTCCGGATTGCCCAAAGAATCAGAAAGGGGATTCATCAGAGAAAATGACTACCCCAGTCCTCAGCAGTCCAATCCCTGTACCTTTTGCAGAATATCAGTCTGTCCCTGATGTTTTTCCTGGAGAGAAGTGGCTTCTTTGCTGCCCTTGACACCAGGCCATCTTCCAAAAGTCTTCTCCTCACTGTGCGTGCAGATGCACTCACACCTGCCTGCTGCCATTCCTGAGCAAGCTCTGCACTGGTGGTGCCCCGATCCCGCAGCTGAATCAACTTTAGGAGACGGTCCTGGTGCTTGCTGGACTTTCTTGGGCGCCCTGACGCCTTCACAACAATTTAACCTCTCTCCTTGAAGTTCTTGATGATCCGATAAATGGTTGATTTTAAGTGCAATCTTACCAGCAGCAATATTCTTGCCTGTGAAGCCCTTTTTGTGCAAAGCAATGATGACGGCACGTGTTTCCTTGCAGGTAACCATGGTTGACAGAGGATGATCTCATGCACCACCCTCCTTTTAAAGCTTCCAGTCTGTTATTCTGACTCAATCAGCATGACGGAGTGATCTCCAGCCTTGTCCTCATCAACACTCTCACCTGTGTCACTGACATGATGGCAGCTGGTCCTTTTGTGGCAGGGCTGAAATGCAGTGGAAATGTTTTTGGGGGATTAAGTTCATTTTCATGACAAATAGGGACTTTGCAATTAATTGCAATTCATCTGATCACTCTTCATGACATTCTGGAGTATATGCAAATTGACATTCAACACTGAGGCAGCAAACTTTGTGGAGACCAATACTTGTGTCATTCTCAAAACGTTGTCTGTCTGTCTTATCTATTTATCTATCCTTAGTTAGTTATGGGATTAATAACATCTCCTTACTCTGGCCCATTATAGAAACACATGGATGCCTCCCTAATGGTACCATATTCCATATATTTTGCACTACTTTTGACCAGGACCTAAATAGGTAATAGGGTGTAAATTGGGACTTAGCCAGGGATATTGAATAGCTCTGTTCCTTCATCTATCCCAAGACCACAGCAGCACACTCTTAATTCTACATTTAGTATGTTGGGGTGGTGGTGGAGGAAATCATTCAATTAATATATTGAGTGCTTAAATAGAAATGCCTCACAAATGGGAATTGATGAACTCATTCAGCTTGAGGAACCTGATGCCATTTCTATATTCTCCTGGGAGTAGAGCGGCTTGGGTTGTGGCCCAAATAGAACCCTGTTCCATTTATAGTGCACCATATATTGTCCAGGGCCCAAAGTGCTGTTTGTCCTTCTGGTCAAAAGTAGGGTACTAGATAGACAATAGGGTGGACATTACTGTAGAACAATAGGGTAGACATTACTGTAGAACAATAGGGTGGACATTACTGTAGAACAATAGGGTGGACATTACTGTAGAACAATAGGGTGGACATTACTGTACAACAATAGGGTGGACATTACTGTACAACAATAGGGTGGACATTACTGTAGAACAATAGGGTGGACATTACTGTAGAACAATAGGGTGGACATTACTGTAGAACAATAGGGTGGACATTACTGTAGAACAATAGGGTGGACATTACTGTAGAACAATAGGGTGGACATTACTGTAGAACAATAGGGTGGACATTACTGTACAACAATAGGGTGGACATTACTGTACAACAATAGGGTGGACATTACTGTAGAACAATAGGGTGGACATTACTGTAGAACAATAGGGTGGACATTACTGTACAACAATAGGGTGGACATTACTGTACAACAATAGGGTGGACATTACTGTAGAACAATAGGGTGGACATTACATGGAGGTGGCACAGATTAACACAGAGACACCTCCCTTGACACAGTAGGTTTGGCAGCAGCTAGAAGGCCTGCGACGCCAAACGCCTGAGCTGGACAAGAGGGGGAGCCAAAGCAAAGGCTGGTGGGCTTGAGCACGAATACCCCACATGGATTTAAATGTATAGATATGGTTTAAGCACCGTTCCCTGCACACGTAAGGCAAAAGGTTAAACAATTGGTACGCAGGGATTGTTAGATATGTGCTTGTTAGAATGGGTGGGGATGTTAGACATGTTTGATGTGTATCAGGTCATAGTTCAATGTAATGCCAACCATTTCCCTTGCTGCATTTTTCCTGTGAAAGGAAATTCAATGATCTGCAGTGTTAACACAGAAGGACACTGATCTGCAGTGTTCACACAGAAGGACACTGATCTGCAGTGTTCACACAGAAGGACACTGATCTGCAGTGTTCACACAGAAGGACACTGATCTGCAGTGTTCACACAGAAGGACACTGATCTGCAGTGTTCACACAGAAGGACACTGATCTGCAGTGTTCACACAGAAGGACACTGATCTGCAGTGTTCACACAGAAGGACACTGATCTGCAGTGTTCACACAGAAGGACACTGTATGAATGAGGAAAAGGTACAGGAGTAAAAACACATAACTTCTTAATGTCATCTTCAGCCTCTCTTTTGCTCTGCTGGTTAGTTGAGTTCCTGAAATGAACTACAATGTTTGTAGTACTATTTGTTCACAGAAAGCCACCGTCTGTTGCCCTGCTGCTGGTTGAGTTCACCCTCCAGGCCAGTCTCCAGGGTAGTCCAGGCCAGTCTCCAGGGTAGTCCAGGCCAGTCTCCAGGGTAGTCCAGGCCAGTCTCCAGGGTAGTCCAGGCCAGTCTCCAGGGTAGTCCAGGCCAGTCTCCAGGGTAGTCCAGGCCAGTCTCCAGGGTAGTCCAGGCCAGTCTCCAGGGTAGTCCAGGCTAGTCTCCAGGGTAGCTCAGCTAGAACATGGCTTGTTTTCCCCCACACCTAGATTCGGGCGCAGAGTAAAAATACATCATGACAATGTTCTTTATCTCATCTTTTTTTTACCAGAAGATGCAGCAGACATTTGATCATAACCATGTTTGTTTCAGCAACACTCTGTCTGTTTGGTCTTGGGGATGAGCAGTGGTCTCATGTGGGTTGAACTACTGTTGTTCCAGAGAATCATTTGCCCATCAACTGTTCCCTTGCTGACAGATGTGTTCTAGTGTGTTTCAGGATATTACATAATAACTTATTCTCCAGTCCTCCTGTCTAGTTGAATGTTTCTTTTCTATGTCTCCTCAGCTTGTCTGCGTCCCTAATGGCACCCTTTCAAAGGGGTCCAGTTTTGACCAGGGCCCATAGGGCCCTATATAGGGAATAATTGATGTGATTCTCCATCAAGCTAACTGTGGTGTTAGTTATCTTCTTCTCTCTCTCTCCCTCCATCTGTATCTCTTTGTTAACTGGCTGAGCAGCAGCACAGGCTAACTGCACAAGACATAGTGAGGACATTCAGAACCATTGTAAATGGTCAAATACAAGTTTAGTGTGTTATCTCAGTGAGAGTCAATTTCTTCAGACAGTTTTAAAGATCACCTATAAACGTAAAGCACAAAGAACTCTTTAAAAATGAACAAAAACGAATAACTATCGACTATCGACTACTCTCCCCTGAATTCCCTATATCTCCCCTCAACTTCCGTCACACTACTACCACAATACTACCACAATACCACCACACTACTCCCACAATACTACCACAATACTACCACACTACTACCACAATACTACCACAATACCACCACACTACTACCACAATACTACCACAATACTACCACACTACTACCACAATACCACCACACTACTCCCACAATACTACCACAATACTACCACACTACTACCACAATACTACCACAATACCACCACACTACCACCAAACTACTACCACAATACTACCACAATACTACCACAATACCACCACACTACTACCACAATACTACCACAATACTACCACACTACTACCACAATACCACCACACTACTCCCACAATACTACCACAATACTACCACACTACTACCACAATACTACCACACTACTACCACAATACTACCACAATACTACCACAATACCACCACACTACCACCAAACTACTACCACAATACTACCACAATACTATCACAATACTACCACAATACTACCACACTACTACCACACTACTACCACAATACTACCACACTACTACCACAATACTACCACAATACTACCACACTACTACCACAATACTACCACAATACTACCACATTACTACCACAATACTACCACACTAATACCACGCTACTACCCCAATACTACCACACTACTACCACAATACTACCACAATACTACCACAATACCACCACACTACCACCACAATACTACCACAATACTACCACACTACTACCACAATACTACCACACTACTACCACACTACTACCACAATACTACCACACTACTACCACAATACTACCACAATACCACCACACTACTACCACAATACTACCACAATACTACCACACTACTACCACAATACCACCACACTACTCCCACAATACTACCACAATACTACCACACTACTACCACAATACTACCACACTACTACCACAATACTACCACAATACCACCACACTACCACCAAACTACTACCACAATACTACCACACTACTACCACAATACTACCAGTCTACTACCACAATACTACCACACTACTACCACAATACCACCACACTACTACCACAATACCAACACACTACCACCAAACTACTACCACAATACCACCACACTACTCCCACAATACTACCACAATACTACCACAATACTACCACAATACTATCACACTACTACCACAATACTACCACACTACTACCACACTACTACCACACTACTACCACAATACTACCACACTACTACCACAATACTACCACAATACTACCACACTACTACCACATTACTACCACAATACTACCACACTACTACCACGCTACTACCCCAATACTACCCCAATACCACCACACTACCACCACAATACTACCACAATACTACCACAATACTACCACCCTACTACTACAATTCTACCACAATACTACCACACTACTACCACAATACTACCACAATACTACCACACTACTACCACAATACTACAACACTACTACCACACTACTACCACAAAACTACCACAATACTACCACACTACTACCACACTACTACCACAATACTACCACAATACTACCAGTCTACTACCACAATACTACCACAATACTACCACAATACTACCACACTACTACCACAATACTACCACACTTCTACCACACTACTACCACAATACTACCACAATACTACCATAATACTACCACACTACTACCACAATACTACCACAATACTTCCACAATACTACCACAATACTACCGCAATACTACCACACTACTACCACAATACTACCACACTACTACCACACTACTACCACAATACTACCACACTACTACCACACTACTACCACAATACTACCACACTACTACCACACTACTACCACAATACTACCACACTACTACCACACTACTACCACAATACTACCACACTACTACCACAATACTAGCACACTACTACCACAATACTACCACACTACTACCACAATACCACCACACTACCACCAAACTACTACCACAATACTACCACAATACTACCACAATACTATCACAATACTACCACAATACTACCACACTACTACCACACTACTACCACAATACTACCACACTACTACCACAATACTACCACAATACTACCACACTACTACCACAATACTCCCACAATACTACCACAATACTACCACACTACTACCACAATACTACCACACTACTACCACAATACTACCACAATACTACCACAATACCACCACACTACCACCAAACTACTACCACAATACTACCACAATACTATCACAATACTACCACAATACTACCACACTACTACCACACTACTACCACAATACTACCACACTACTACCACAATACTACCACAATACTACCACACTACTACCACAATACTACCACAATACTACCACATTACTACCACAATACTACCACACTAATACCACGCTACTACCCCAATACTACCACACTACTACCACAATACTACCACAATACTACCACAATACCACCACACTACCACCACAATACTACCACAATACTACCACACTACTACCACAATACTACCACACTACTACCACACTACTACCACAATACTACCACACTACTACCACAATACTACCACAATACCACCACACTACTACCACAATACTACCACAATACTACCACACTACTACCACAATACCACCACACTACTCCCACAATACTACCACAATACTACCACACTACTACCACAATACTACCACACTACTACCACAATACTACCACAATACCACCACACTACCACCAAACTACTACCACAATACTACCACACTACTACCACAATACTACCAGTCTACTACCACAATACTACCACACTACTACCACAATACCACCACACTACTACCACAATACCAACACACTACCACCAAACTACTACCACAATACCACCACACTACTCCCACAATACTACCACAATACTACCACAATACTACCACAATACTATCACACTACTACCACAATACTACCACACTACTACCACACTACTACCACACTACTACCACAATACTACCACACTACTACCACAATACTACCACAATACTACCACACTACTACCACATTACTACCACAATACTACCACACTACTACCACGCTACTACCCCAATACTACCCCAATACCACCACACTACCACCACAATACTACCACAATACTACCACAATACTACCACCCTACTACTACAATTCTACCACAATACTACCACACTACTACCACAATACTACCACAATACTACCACACTACTACCACAATACTACAACACTACTACCACACTACTACCACAAAACTACCACAATACTACCACACTACTACCACACTACTACCACAATACTACCACAATACTACCAGTCTACTACCACAATACTACCACAATACTACCACAATACTACCACACTACTACCACAATACTACCACACTTCTACCACACTACTACCACAATACTACCACAATACTACCATAATACTACCACACTACTACCACAATACTACCACAATACTTCCACAATACTACCACAATACTACCGCAATACTACCACACTACTACCACAATACTACCACACTACTACCACACTACTACCACAATACTACCACACTACTACCACACTACTACCACAATACTACCACACTACTACCACACTACTACCACAATACTACCACACTACTACCACACTACTACCACAATACTACCACACTACTACCACAATACTAGCACACTACTACCACAATACTACCACACTACTACCACAATACCACCACACTACCACCAAACTACTACCACAATACTACCACAATACTACCACAATACTATCACAATACTACCACAATACTACCACACTACTACCACACTACTACCACAATACTACCACACTACTACCACAATACTACCACAATACTACCACACTACTACCACAATACTACCACAATACTACCACATTACTACCACAATACTACCACACTAATACCACGCTACTACCCCAATACTACCACACTACTACCACAATACTACCACAATACTACCACAATACCACCACACTACCACCACAATACTACCACAATACTACCACACTACTACCACAATACTACCACACTACTACCACACTACTACCACAATACTACCACACTACTACCACAATACTACCACAATACCACCACACTACTACCACAATACTACCACAATACTACCACACTACTACCACAATACCACCACACTACTCCCACAATACTACCACAATACTACCACACTACTACCACAATACTACCACACTACTACCACAATACTACCACAATACCACCACACTACCACCAAACTACTACCACAATACTACCACACTACTACCACAATACTACCAGTCTACTACCACAATACTACCACACTACTACCACAATACCACCACACTACTACCACAATACCAACACACTACCACCAAACTACTACCACAATACCACCACACTACTCCCACAATACTACCACAATACTACCACAATACTACCACAATACTATCACAATACTACCACAATACTACCACACTACTACCACACTACTACCACACTACTACCACAATACTACCACACTACTACCACAATACTACCACAATACTACCACACTACTACCACATTACTACCACAATACTACCACACTACTACCACGCTACTACCCCAATACTACCCCAATACTACCACACTACTACCACAATACTACCACAATACTACCACAATACCACCACACTACCACCACAATACTACCACAATACTACCACAATACTACCACCCTACTACTACAATTCTACCACAATACTACCACACTACTACCACAATACTACCACAATACTACCACACTACTACCACAATACTACCACACTACTACCACACTACTACCACAAAACTACCACAATACTACCACACTACTACCACACTACTACCACAATACTACCACAATACTACCAGTCTACTACCACAATACTACCACAATACTACCACACTACTACCACAATACTACCACACTTCTACCACACTACTACCACAATACTACCACAATACTACCATAATACTACCACACTACTACCACAATACTACCACAATACTTCCACAATACTACCACAATACTACCGCAATACTACCACACTACTACCACAATACTACCACACTACTACCACACTACAACCACAATACTACCACACTACTACCACACTACTACCACAATACTACCACACTACTACCACACTACTACCACAATACTACCACACTACTACCACACTACTACCACAATACTACCACACTACTACCACAATACTAGCACACTACTACCACAATACTACCACACTACTACCACAATACCACCACAATACTACCGGCCTCCTCTTGAAAAGCTGAAGAGAACAGATGGTTAGTAGACTAACATACATAATGTGTTAGCCGTCTCTACAGCTGGTCCTGAAAGACCTTCTCCATTTTGATGTCAGAATTGGGTTGTTTGAGTCTGTGAATAGTGGGTCATTCCATGTCATTTCAGCAAGCCATGACACGCACCATCTCAGATAGTTCTGAAAAAATACAAAATACATTGGAAACAGATAAGATTAGCATTCCTGCAACATTATTTTATGGGAATATAATTTGGTCTCTGAGAAATTAAGCTAATTGATTGCACACTCATTTTAATAGGATTATTATAATAATAAATAAATATAGTACCCAACATCCGATTTGGACCAAACATTTTTCTAACAAAGAGTATGACATGATGACAACCCCACCCCAACAACCAGTATATAGTATCATCACCATCACTCCTGTGTTCCAATGGCAAGTTGTGTTAGCTAATCCATGTTTATCATTTTAAAAGGCTAACTGATCATTAGAAAACCCTTTTGCAGTTATGTTAACACAGCTGAAAACTGTTGTGCTGATTAAAGAAGCAATACAACTGGCTCTAACCAGAATAGAAAGAGGAGTGGGAGGCCCCGGCGCAAAAACTGAGCAAGAGGACAAGTACATTAGAGTGTCTAGTTTGAGAAACAGACGCCTCACAAGTCCTCAACTGGCAGCTTCATTAAATAGTACCCACAAAACACCAGTCTCAACGTCAACAGTGAAGAGGCGACTCCGGGATGCTGGCCTTCTAGGCAGAGTTGCAAAGAAAAAGCCATATCTCAGACTGGCCAATAAAAAGAAAAGATTAAGATGGGCAACAGAACACAGACACTGGACAGAGGAAGATATGGCTTTTTTTTTTTGCAATTCTGCCCAGAAGACCAGCATCCCGGAGTGATACAGTCTGGATTCAAACCAGGTTGTCTGTAGTGACTCCTCTAGCATTGAGATGCAGTGTCTTCTTAGAGTTATTTTGAGGAAAATTATTAATTAAATGAATAAAACATTTGACCTGAATGCATCCTCTTGCTACGAGGGACAGGTTTAAGTGACGGACAATCACTCTGCTCTCAGGCACATAACGCCATGTTGAATCAGTGTCTGATGCAGTGAAGCAGTTGAGCCAGACAGAGAGAGCCACAGAGAGCCATATGCAGCAATTACAGCACTAGTAGAACAATATCTTTGTGTGTGTGTGTGTGTGTGTGTGTGTGTGTGTGTGTGTGTGTGTGTGTCTGTGTGTGTGTGTGTGTGTGTGTGTGTGTGTGTGTGTGTGTGTGTGTGTGTGTGTGTGTGTGTGTGTGTGTGTGTGTGTGTGTGTGTGTGTGATATCCTACTATACAGTTATGGAGGCCTGTGATGCCTTCTATGTTAAAAGTGCGTGAGCTTTTATTAAAGCATCCAAGCATAATGTTTTATAACTTGTTATAAACATGTGTTAGTATAATGTTTTATAACTTGTTATAAACATGTTAGCATAATGTTTTAGAACTTGTTATAAACATGTGTTAGTATAATGTTTTATAACTTGTTATAAGCATGTGTTAGTATAATGTTTTATAACTTGTTATAAACATGTTAGTATAATGTTTTATAACTTGTTATAAACATGTGTTAGTATAATGTTTTATAACTTGTTATAAGCATGTGTTAGTATAATGTTTTATAACTTGTTATAAACATGTTAGTATAATGTTTTATAACTTGTTATAAACATGTGTTAGTATAATGTTTTATAACTTGTTATAAACATGTTAGTATAATGTTTTAGAACTTGTTATAAACATGTTAGCATAATGTTTTAGAACTTGTTATAAACATGTGTTAGTATAATGTTTTATAACTTGTTATAAACATGTTAGTATAATGTTTTATAACTTGTTATAAACATGTTAGTATAATGTTTTATAACTTGTTATAAACATGTTAGCATAATGTTTTAGAACTTGTTATAAACATGTTAGCATAATGTTTTAGAACTTGTTATAAACATGTTAGCATAATGTTTTATAACTTGTTATAAACATGTTAGCATAATGTTTTATAACTTGTTATAAACATGTTAGCATAATTTTTTATTACTTGTTATAAGCATGTGTTAGTATAATGTTTTATAACTTGTTATAAGCATGTGTTAGTATAAAGTTTCATAACTTGTTATAAACATGTTAGCATAATGTTTTATAACTTGTTATAAACATGTTAGCATAATGTTTTATAACTTGTTATAAACATGTTAGCATAATGTTTTATAACTTGTTATAAACATGTTAGCATAATGTTTTATAACTTGTTATAATCATGTGTTAGTATAATGTTTTATAACTTGCTATAAACATGTTAGTATAATGTTTTATAACTTGCTATAAGCATGTGTAAGTATAATGTTTTATAACTTGTTATAAACATGTTAGCATAATGTTTTATAACTTGTTATAAACATGTTAGCATAATGTTTTATAACTTGTTATAAACATGTTAGCATAATGTTTTATAACTTGTTATAATCATGTGTTAGTATAATGTTTTATAACTTGCTATAAACATGTTAGTATAATGTTTTATAACTTGCTATAAGCATGTGTAAGTATAATGTTTTATAACTTGTTATAAACATGTTAGCATAATGTTTTATAACTTGTTATAAACATGTTAGCATAATGTTTTATAACTTGTTATAAACATGTTAGCATAATGTTTTATTACTTGTTATAAGCATGTGTTAGTATGATGTTTTATAACTTGTTATAAGCATGTGTTAGCATAAAGTTTCATAACTTGTTATAAACATGTTAGCATAATGTTTTATAACTTGTTATAAACATGTTAGCATAATGTTTTATAACTTGTTATAATCATGTGTTAGTATAATGTTTTATAACTTGCTATAAACATGTTAGTATAATGTTTTATAACTTGCTATAAGCATGTGTAAGTATAATGTTTTATAACTTGTTATAAACATGTGTTAACATAATGTTTTATAACTTGCTTTAAGCATGTGTTAGTATAATGTTTTATAACTTGTTATAAACATGTTAGTATAATGTTTTATAACTTGCTATAAGCGTGTGTTAGTACAATATTTAAGCATGTGTTAGCATACGTTTTTATAACTTGTTATAAGCATGTGTTAGCATCATTTTTTATAACTTGTTATAAGCATGTGTTAGCATCATTTTTTATAACTTGTTATAAGCATGTGTTAGCATCATTTTTTATAACTTGTTATAAGCATGTGTTAGCGTTTGTGATAAGGCGTATCGTATGCTTTGAGGTATATGTGTTTTCAAAGGGTCCAGAAAGCCTATTTTCTAAACTATTATGCTTCTCCGATCTGTTCTCCTCATATCTTCATCAAACTAAAGCTGGTCACATAGCCTGCGTAGGAAAATGACAAGTGTGTGTTTTTATACGATATGTGTCTGGTAACAGGAGGGGGCGAGAGATGTGACTTCTCGGTAGACAGAGGAAGGTTTCTCGTCTTCACAGTTACATAGTGAGATCAGTACAAGCCTAGGATGCCTTCTATGTTAAAGGTGCGTGAGCTTCACAAGTTGGTCTCTTTATAACACTTTTATTAAAGCATCCAAGGAAAGCATACTATATACAGGGTCAGTACCAGTACCATATTAACATGTACAGGGATACTGGAGTGATGGAGGTAGATATGTATAGGGGTAATTATACTATATACTGGGTCAGTACCATATTAACATATCATCTATCTATCTATCTATCTATCTATCTATCTATCTATCTATCTATCTATCTATCTATCTATCTATCTATCTATCTATCTATCTATCTATCTATCTATCTATCTATCTATCTATCTATCTATCTATCTATCTATCTATCTATCTATCTATCTATCTATCTATCTAGGAGCATCCTGTTAGAAGCTTCACTATGTGTGTGTGAGTGTGTTATTCTGTGAGACAGAAGAGATCTGAATCTTTAACAGTGAGAATATTGTCTGATCTATCTAGCAGTATATTTCATGGTATTTTGAATGATAGAAAGAGAGACCCCATTCTTTGCGTGACTTAGTTGCATGCCTGACTTGTAGGCCCTGCTACTGTGTGTTTGTTAGTGTGTGTGGGCACAGCGAGCAGCATATGCTAAACATGGTTTATTTACAGTGAAGAGTAGGAGGCTGGTGCTGGATCAGTAGGAGGCTGGTGCTGGATCAGTAGGAGGCTGGTACTGGATCAGTAGGAGAATGGTGCTGGATCAGTAGGAGGCTGGTGCTGGATCAGTAGGAGGCTGGTGCTGGATCAGTAGGAGGCTGGTGCTGGATCAGTAGGTGGCTGGTGCTGGATCAGTAGGAGGCTTGTGCTGGATCAGTAGGAGGCTGGTGCTGGATCAGTAGGAGGCTGGTGCTGGATCAGTAGGTGGCTGGTGCTGGATCAGTAGGAGGCTGGTGCTGGATCAGTAGGAGGCTGGTGCTGGATCAGTAGGTGGCTGGTGCTGGATCAGTAGGTGGCTGGTGCTGGATCAGTAGGAGGCTGGTGCTGGATCAGTAGGAGGCTGGTGCTGGATCAGTAGGTGGCTGGTGCTGGATCAGTAGGAGGCTGGTGCTGGATCAGTAGGAGGCTGGTGCTGGATCAGTAGGAGGCTGGTGCTGGATCAGTAGGAGGCTGGTGCTGGATCAGTAGGTGGCTGGTGCTGGATCAGTAGGTGGCTGGTGCTGGATCAGTAGGAGGCTGGTGCTGGATCAGTAGGAGGCTGGTGCTGGATCAGTAGGACTAAGGTTGCTTCCTAAATGGTACCCTATTCCCTTTGTAGTGCACTACTGTTGACCAGAACCCCTAGGGAATAGGATGCCGTTTGGGATGCATGCAAGATGTCTGCACAGATGACACAGAAGGTTTCAGATAAAGGAAATTAATGATATATCTATCTAATAGAAATACATTCCTTAGACCCTAATCTATGTATTTCAAATGACTGGGAATACATCTGATGGTCAAAGATACCTTAAAAAAAAGGTCTATATTCAGTTGATAGGATGCCTTTCTGTTTGAACATCATCTTTGTTGTTGGTGGTTTGTTGTTCTGTTGCTCTCGTCTACATTATCCCCCTCTACCTTTTGTCAACACATGGCCCTCACAGTGTAGCTAGTACAAAATACATGGAAAATCCCAGCTAGCTGTTTCTTAAACTCTGAGCAATGGAAAGTCCTGCTGGCGCTGGAGTGGAAAGAGACCCTGAGAATAAATAACTAGATAATGCTAATGAGAAGAACTCAGAACGGCTAGCACAGCCATTAACCAACCTCACCTGATATTATCAACCAAACCATGCAGACACCTGGGTTCAGATAGAGTTCGACACCTTTTAAATAGTTTGAGTATTGCCTTCCTGGAGTGGCAGATTGGTGGGGTTTGGTTCCATTGCACCAGACAAGGTCAAGGATTTGAAATAGTTTCAAATAGTATTTGAACCCAGGTCTGGAGCCAAGCAGAGCAAATCACAGATGGGGGAGCAACGTGTGTGTGTGTGTGTGTGTGTGTGTGTGTGTGTGTGTGTTTGAGTGTGTGTGTGTGTGTGTGTGTGTGTGTGTGTGTGTGTGTTTGAGTGTTTGTGTGTATCCCTTTCAACACCACAGAGGGCTACCTGCGCTCCTTACATCCCTCCTAAAATAGCCGTGCGTTGCGATGGGTTGTAGTGCGTTGCCGTGCAGGCAGGGGTTACTCAGTTCAATTAGTTAATTCTCTGTTTATAATGATTACAACAATTCAGCAGGAAACAGAGACCTGAGGGAAACAAGTCAATACTCAGGTAGCATAGGACAGGCATAGGACAGCCACCTTCAAGTGGGGATGCAATCACTGAGGAGTAGAAGACTGAGATCACACACTTCCAACCAGGAAGCAATTTGTTATTATCATCACTGGTTCAACCCGACTACAATCTAACATCATTAAAGACTCATACTGTACTGTTGCAAAATATGGTGATGAAATTCAAAAGCCAGAGCTGTGGCTGTTTTCCCCAATGTAAAATATGGTGAAATTAAGTTCAGCCATTTAAATTTAGAAATATGATTAAAAACATCTAGAAATGAAACACACATATTGAATAAACAGTTCAAAGTGAGGTGTTGTCATGGTAACTCTTCTAGGTGTCTATATAGATTGGGACTTCCTCTTCCTCTCTGGTCATATGACATGGTCTTGTGACATTATGGGTTTGATATAGAAAGATGGAGGGGATCCAATCAAATGATCTGAGAGTTATATATGTTTGAGTCTAAAAATGGCAGCCTTTTTGTTCTCATGGTCTGGCGAACTCTATGGCGGGGATTGGTGTTTTGAAGTTGTAGTGTTTCCCAGCGTCTTGATGGGTGATTGTGCTCTGTATTCACACACGTTATGATTGCTGTGTTCCTGTTGGTTGTTTCTGTAAGTTTGATATAATAATAAAGGCTGCGGCTTGGTCTGCCTCTCTCTACAATCGTGACACGTTTTCCTATGTAGTGCACTACGTTTGACCAGAGCCCATAGGGTAGTGCACTATTTAGTTATTAGGGTACCATTTGGAATGCACAGTCTGAGATCAGATATCACAGATGTTGAAGACAGGAGATCCAGCTGGAGAACACTCCATGGGTCACAGGTCACCTCCAGAACAGAACAGAGAGTGAAGTAGGATTCCTAGATGACCAGGCATCTAGGAATGCAGACAGGCTTAGCATAGGCAAACGTTATATCCAGAGGTATGAGCCTCTCTCATACCACCATTTACACAGAAGACAGGATGCACCGGGCTGGTGACACTCACAGGAGGGCAGAACTGTGTCATACCACCTGGTGACACTCACACTAGGGCAGAACTGTGTCATACCACCTGGTGACACTCACAGGAGGGCAGAACTGTATCATACCACCTGGTGACACACACAGGAGGGCAGAACTGTATTATACCACCTGGTGACACACACAGGAGGGCAGAACTGTATTATACCACCTGGTGACACTCACAGGAGGGCAGAACTGTATTATACCACCTGGTGACACACACAGGAGGGCAGAACTGTATTATACCACCTGGTGACACTCACAGGAGGGCAGAACTGTATCATACCACCTGGTGACACACACAGGAGGGCAGAACTGTATTATACCACCTGGTGACACACACAGGAGGGCAGAACTGTATTATACCACCTGGTGACACTCACAGGAGGGCAGAACTGTATTATACCACCTGGTGACACACACAGGAGGGCAGAACTGTATTATACCACCTGGTGACACTCACAGGAGGGCAGAACTGTATCATACCACCTTCTACTGAGTTATTTACTGTATTATACTGATGCTATAATGTTGATTCTATTCTACTGAGTTATTTACTGTATTATACTGATGTTATAATGTTGATTCTATTCTACTGAGTTATTTACTGTATTATACTGAAGTTATAATGTTGATTCTATTCTACTGAGTTATTTACTGTATTATACTGATGTTATAATGTTGATTCTATTCTACTGAGTTATTTACTGTATTATACTGATGTTATAATGTTGATTCTATTCTACTGAGTTATTTACTGTATTATACTTATGCTGTAATGTTGATTCTATTCTACTGAGTTATTTACTGTATTATACTGAAGTTATAATGTTGATTATATTCTACTGAGTTATTTACTGTATTATACTGATGCTATAATGTTGATTCTATTCTACTGAGTTATTTACTGTATTATACTGATGCTGTAATGTTGATTATATTCTACTGAGTTATTTACTGTATTATACTGATGTTATAATGTTGATTCTATTCTACTGAGTTATTTACTGTACTATACTGATGCTGTAATGTTGATTCTATTCTACTGAGTTATTTACTGTATTATACTGATGCTATAATGTTGATTATATTCTACTGAGTTATTTACTGTATTATACTGATGCTGTAATGTTGATTCTATTCTACTGAGTTATTTACTGTATTATACTGATGCTATAATGTTGATTATATTCTACTGAGTTATTTACTGTATTATACTGATGCTATAATGTTGATTCTATTCTACTGAGTTATTTACTGTATTATACTGATGTTATAATGTTGATTCTATTCTACTGAGTTATTTACTGTATTATACTGATGCTATAATGTTGATTCTATTCTACTGAGTTATTTACTGTATTATACTGATGCTGTAATGGTGATTCTATTCTACTGAGTTATTTACTGTATTATACTGATGTTATAATGTTGATTCTATTCTACTGAGTTATTTACTGTATTATACTGATGCTATAATGTTGATTCTATTCTACTGAGTTATTTACTGTATTATACTGATGTTATAATGTTGATTCTATTCTACTGAGTTATTTACTGTATTATACTGATGCTGTAATGGTGATTCTATTCTACTGAGTTATTTACTGTATTATACTGATGTTATAATGTTGATTCTATTCTACTGAGTTATTTACTGTATTATACTGATGCTATAATGTTGATTCTATTCTACTGAGTTATTTACTGTATTATACTGATGTTATAATGTTGATTCTATTCTACTGAGTTATTTACTGTATTATACTGATGTTATAATGTTGATTCTATTCTACTGAGTTATTTACTGTATTATACTGATGCTATAATGTTGATTCTATTCTACTGAGTTATTTACTGTATTATACTGATGCTATAATGTTGATTCTATTCTACTGAGTTATTTACTGTATTATACTGATGCTATAATGTTGATTATATTCTACTGAGTTATTTACTGTATTATACTGATGTTATAATGTTGATTCTATTCTACTGAGTTATTTACTGTATTATACTGATGTTATAATGTTGATTCTATTCTACTGAGTTATTTACTGTATTATACTGATGCTGTAATGGTGATTCTATTCTACTGAGTTATTTACTGTATTATACTGATGTTATAATGTTGATTCTATTCTACTGAGTTATTTACTGTATTATACTGATGTTATAATGTTGATTCTATTCTACTGAGTTATTTACTGTATTATACTGATGTTATAATGTTGATTCTATTCTACTGAGTTATTTACTGTATTATACTGATGCTGTAATGTTGATTATATTCTACTGAGTTATTTACTGTATTATACTGATGCTATAATGTTGATTCTATTCTACTGAGTTATTTACTGTATTATACTGATGTTATAATGTTGATTCTATTCTACTGAGTTATTTACTGTATTATACTGATGCTATAATGTTGATTCTATTCTACTGAGTTATTTACTGTATTATACTGATGTTATAATGTTGATTCTATTCTACTGAGTTATATACTGTATTATACTGATGCTACAATGTTGATTCTATTCTACTGAGTTATTTACTGTATTATACTGATGCTATAATGTTGATTATATTCTACTGAGTTATTTACTGTATTATACTGATGCTGTAATGTTGATTCTATTCTACTGAGTTATTTACTGTATTATACTGATGCTATAATGTTGATTATATTCTACTGAGTTATTTACTGTATTATACTGATGCTGTAATGTTGATTCTATTCTACTGAGTTATTTACTGTATTATACTGATGTTATAATGTTGATTCTATTCTATTTTATCTTGTATTATTTATTATTGTTGTTGTCCAGAAGGAACCTGCAGTCAGCATTTCATTGGACGATGTAAACCATGTGTATCATGAACATACGACTAAATAAACATACACTTAAAACTCTTCTCTGCTCCTCTGTCTCTCCATCCAAAGACTGCAGCTCTGATCCAGCCTGTGGTGGTTTTACCATGTAAATGCAGCTGGATGCTAAGGTCTTTTTTTGCCCACGTGGGAGAGGAGGGAGAGGGTAGGGGCGAGATGCAGGGCGAGGGAGAGTGGAATGGAGGGAGATATGGAGAGAAGGAGAGCAGGGAGACAGGGATGGAGCGATGGAGAGAGAGAGAGAGAGAGAGAGAGAGCAGGGAGAGAGAGAGAGAGAGAGAGGGGGGGGGATGGAGAGAGATAGAGAGAGAGAGAGAGAGAGAGAGGGATGGATGGATGGAGTGAGTGAGAGAGAGAGAGAGAGAGAGAGAAGGGAGACAGGGATGGAGCGATAGAGAGAGAGAGAGAAGGGAGACAGGGATGGAGCGATGGAGAGAGAGAAAGATGGAAAGTGAGGGAAAGCTAGAGAGAAATGGAGCAGAGGGGGAGAGCTGGAGAGAGAGAGAGAGAGAGAGAGCGAAGGCGAGGAGCGAGGGAGCTATTAGACAGAGACGATGCCCTTGGCTCGACCGTGAGACAGACAGGCTCTGCAGTAAGAGCAGCAGCAGAGGTGGCGGGAGGCAGGAGAGAGGCGGACTGCTACGTAGCGGCGAGGCAGCGTTGCGTCCCAGTGCGAGCCAGTCTCATTGCTCTGCTCTCCACGTTTCCATCAGGCAGGCAGGAAGAGAGACAGACCTGGTTAGCATGATGCGGCTAACAGTGGCTCTACCTCAGCCTGTTCCATAATCACATACACTACTCCATCTAGGCTGCACTCTCCTTTTCTGTCCTCCATTTGTACATACTGTACATACTAGTAACTTTCTGTAAAATAAACACTTGAGGAAATGAAGAATGCAAAGTATATTGAAAGTATGTTGAAAGTATGTTGAAAGTATGTTGAAAGAAGGTGCTTCCACACAGGTGGTTCCTGAGTTAATTAAGCAATCAACATCCCTTCATGCTTAGGGTCATGTATAAAAATGCCCAGATGCCCATTATTTGAGTAGCATCCAGGACATCTACAACACCCAATGTCACAGGAAGGCCAAAAAGATCATCAAGGACCTCAGCCATCCGAGCCATGGCCTGTTCACCCCGCTATCATCTAGAAGGAGGAGACCGTACAGGAGCATCAAAGCTGAGACAGAGAGACTGAAATACAGTTTCTGTTTAAACAGTCACCACTAGTAGGACTCCGCCCAGTACCCTGCCCTGAACTTCATCACTGTTACTAGCCGGCTATCACCCGGTACTCTGCCCTGCACCATAGAGACTGCTGCTCTATGTACATAGTCATAGAACGCTGGTCACTGTAATAATGTTGACATCATGTTTATTGTTCTCAAATCATTTCTGTAGTGCTGTAGAATCTATATTCAAAAGAATAAAGCTATGAACATAAACAACTTCAGAGTAAAACTAATCATTACTCAATAATCCATGCTTTAAAGTCTGGAAGTTGTGGGCGGAGCTAGAAGTCAGAAGTACTGTATTACAATGTAAACATACTTTCAATCCGTCTGTCTGCATATTTCAAGATTTGGCATATGGGGGTGTGGTGAGATAGCCAGTGGACTGAACCATTCTCTTCTCATCACTCCTCTTATATTAGGGATGGAGGTCTGAGCATGCAGGCAGTAGGGATGGAGGTGTGAGCATGAAGGCAGTAGGGATGGAGGTGTGAGCATGAAGGCAGTAGGGATGGAGGTGTGAGCATGAAGGCAGTAGGGATGGAGGTGTGAGCATGAAGGCAGTAGGGATGGAGGTGTGAGCATGAAGGCAGTAGGGATGGAGGTGTGAGCATGAAGGCAGTAGGGATGGAGGTGTGAGCATGAAGGCAGTAGGGATGGAGGTGTGAGCATGAAGGCAGTAGGGATGGAGGTGTGAGCATGAAGGCAGTAGGGATGGAGGTGTGAGCATGAAGGCAGTAGGGATGGAGGTGTGAGCATGAAGGCAGTAGGGATGACAAAACATTCATTTGTACTGCTCTAATTATGTTGGCAACCAGTTTATAATAGTAATAAGGCCTCAGGGATTTGTGGTGTTACGTTACGGCCTTATTCTAAAATTGATTAAATGCATTTTTACCCTCATCAATCTACACACAATACCCCATAATGACACAATACCCCATAATGACACAATACCCATAATGACACAGTACCCCATAATGACACAATACCCCATAATGACACAATACCCCATAATGACACAACACCCCATAATGACACAATACCCCATAATGACACAATACCCCATAATGACACAATACCCCATAATGACTCAATACCCCATAATGACACAATACCCCATAATGACACAATACCCCATAATGACACAATACCCCATAATGACACAATACCCCATAATGACACAATACCCCATAATGACACAATACCCATAATGACACAGTACCCCATAATGACTCAATACCCCATAATGACACAATACCCCATAATGACACAATACCCCATAATGACACAGTACCCCATAATGACACAGTACCCCATAATGACACAACACCCCATAATGACACAATACCCCATAATGACACAATACCCCATAATGACTCAATACCCAATAATGACACAGTACCCCATAATGACACAACACCCCATAATGACACAATACCCCATAATGACACAATACCCCATAATGACACAATACCCCATAATGACACAATACCCCATAATGACACAATACCCCATAATGACTCAATACCCCATAATGACTCAATACCCCATAATGACACAATACCCCATAATGACACAATACCCCATAATGACACAATACCCCATAATGACTCAATACCCCATAATGACACAATACCCCATAATGACACAATACCCCATAATGGCACAATAACCCATAATGACACAATACCCCATAATGACTCAATACCCCATAATGACACAATACCCCATAATGACACAATAGCCCACAATGACACAATAGCCCACAATGACACAATACCCCATAATGACTCAATACCCCATAATGACACAATACCCCATAATGACACAATACCCCATAATGACTCAATACCCCATAATGACACAATACCCCATAATAACACAATACCCCATAATGATACAATACCCCATAATGACACAATACCCCATAATGACTCAATACCCCATAATGACACAATACCCCATAATGACACAATACCCCATAATGACTCAATACCCCATAATGACACAGTACCCCATAATGACACAATACCCCATAATGACTCAATACCCCATAATGACACAGTACCCCATAATGACACAATACCCCATAATGACTCAATACCTCATAATGACACAGTACCCCATAATGACACAATACCCCATAATGACTCAATACCCCATAATGACACAGTACCCCATAATGACACAATACCCCATAATGACACAGTACCCCATAATGACACAGTACCCCATAATGACACAATACCCCATAATGACACAATACCCCATAATGACACAATACCCCATAATGACTCAATACCCCATAATGATACAATACCCCATAATGACACAATACCCCATAATGATACAATACCCCATAATGACTCAATACCCCATAATGACACAATACCCCATAATGACACAGTACCCCATAATGACACAATACCCCATAATGACTCAATACCCCATAATGATACAGTACCCCATAATGACACAGTACCCCATAATGACAAAATACCCCATAATGACACAATACCCCATAATGACACAATACCCCATAATGACTCAATACCCCATAACTTTACGAAGGTTTACCTTCCAACAGGACCACGACAATAAGAATACAGCCAAGACAACGCAGAAGTGCCTTGAGAGCCAGGTCTGCCTACGGCGGCCTTTCTCAATAGCAAGGCTATGCTCACTGAGTCTGTACATAGTCAAAGCTTTCCTTAAGTTTGGGTCAGTCACAGTGGTCAGGTATTCTGCCACTGTGTACTCTCTGTTTAGGGACAAATAGCATTCTAGTTTGCTCTGTTTTTTTGATAACTCTTTCCAATGTGTCAAGTAATTCTCTTTTTGTTTTCCCATGATTTGGTTGGCGTCCTGGGGTTCTGTGGGGTCTGTTTGTGTTTGTGAACAAAGTCCCAGGACCAGCATGCTTAGGGGACTCTTCTCCAGGT
This sequence comes from Thymallus thymallus, assembly GCA_023634145.1. Lineage (NCBI taxonomy): Eukaryota > Metazoa > Chordata > Actinopteri > Salmoniformes > Salmonidae > Thymallus > Thymallus thymallus. Next base: position 1,267,830 of record CM042409.1, read on the forward strand.
TCATCGCTGTTTTTCGTTGTACATGGAGGATATATTTGCAGAATTCTGCATGCAGATTCTCAATTTGGTGTTTGTCCCATTTTGTGAATTCTTGGTTGTACCCCAGACCTCACAACCATAAAGGGTAATGGGTTCTATAACTGATTCAAGTATTTTAAACCAGATCCTAATTGGTATGTCGAATTTTATAATCCTTTTGATGGCATAGAAGTCCCTTCTTTCCTTGTCTCTCAGATCGTTCACAGCGTTCACAGCATCCTTAGCTCTGGCATCTTCTCCAATATTTGGAACCAAGGACTGTTTTAGTGATTCACCATAGTGAAGGCATAGGCTCAGGTTTTCTGGGTCTCTATGTTTTTGGTTGGACAGGTTTCTCAATTTCTTTCTTAGGTTTCTTCATTCTTCATCAAACCATTTATCATTGTTGTTCATTTTCTTCTGTTTTCTGTTTGACATGTTTAGATTTGATAAGGAAGCTGAGAGGTCAAATATACTGTTTAGATGTTCTACTGACAAGTTTACACCTTCACTATTACAGTGAAACGTTTTGTCCAGGAAGTTGTCTAGAAGGGATTGAATTTGTTGTTGCCTAATAGTTTTTTGGTAGATTTCAACACTACTTTCCTTCCATCTATAGCGTTTATTAATATTATTCAGTTCCTTTGGCTTTGATGCCTCATGATTGAGCATAGCTCTGTTCAAGTAGAGTGTGATTTTGCTGTGATGTGGGCTGACTATGAACGCTCTGAGAGACTCTGGGTTGAGGTCAGTGATAAAGTAGTCTACAGTACTACTGCCAAGACATGAGCTATATGTGTACCTACCATAGAAGTCCCCTAGAAGCCTACCATTGACTGTATGTATACAGTCAATGGTAGGCTTCTAGGGGACTTCTATGGTAGGTACACATATAGCTCATGTCTTGGCAGTAGTACTCTCTGGTTCTGTAGCTGTCGTTCCTTCTCTCTGGTTCTGTAGCTGTCGTTCCTTCTCTCTGGTTCTGTAGCTGTCGTTCCTTCTCTCTGGTTCTGTAGCTGTCGTTCCTTCTCTCTGGTTCTGTAGCTGTCGTTCCTTCTCTCTGGTTCTGTAGCTGTCCCATGACACACAGGCTAACCCAGTCCATGTCCAGGCAGGCAGGCTAACCCAGTCCATGTCCAGGCAGGCTAACCCAGTCCATGTCCAGGCAGGCAGGCTGGTAGGCTTCTAGGGGACTTCTATGGTAGGTACACATATAGCTCATGTCTTGGCAGTAGTACTCTCTGGTTCTGTAGCTGTCGTTCCTTCTCTCTGGTTCTGTAGCTGTCGTTCCTTCTCTCTGGTTCTGTAGCTGTCGTTCCTTCTCTCTGGTTCTGTAGCTGTCGTTCCTTCTCTCTGGTTCTGTAGCTGTCCCATGACACACAGGCTAACCCAGTCCATGTCCAGGCAGGCAGGCTAACCCAGTCCATGTCCAGGCAGGCTAACCCAGTCCATGTCCAGGCAGGCAGGCTAACCCAGTCCATGTCCAGGCAGGCTAACCCAGTCCATGTCCAGGCAGGCAGGCTAACCCAGTCCATGTCCAGGCAGGCTAATCCAGTCCATGTCCAGGCAGGCTAACCCAGTCCATGTCCAGGCAGGCTAACCCAGTCCATGTCCAGGCAGGCAGGCTAACCCAGTCCATGTCCAGGCAGGCTAACCCAGTCCATGTCCAGGCAGGCTAACCCAGTCCATGTCCAGTTAGGCTAACCCAGTCCATGTCCAGGCAGGCTAACCCAGTCCATGTCCAGGCAGGCTAACCCAGTCCATGTCCAGGCAGGCTAACCCAGTCCATGTCCAGGCAGGCTAACCCAGTCCATATTTTCTATTTACCGTATTGGTGTTTCCATGTTTGATTGAACATTATGTGTGAAGGGCAGTAGTACTCTGCAGGCACCAGCTCTATTTAAGCCCTATGACTTCACTGACCCCACCTGTCTGTCTTACTGAATCATATCTATCTACCCAGGGAGGCAGGTAGTCTCGCAGGTAGTCTCGCAGGTAGTTTCGCGTTTAAGAGCGTTGGGCCAGTAAATGAAAGGTCACTGGTTTGAATCCCAGTGCTGGCAAGTTGGAAAAATCTGCTGCTCTGCCCTTCAGCATGGCAGTTAACCCCAAACAACTGCTCCCTGGGCATTGATGATGTTGATTAAGGAAGCCCCCCCATATCTGTGGATGTTAGCCCTGTCATCAGAGAGGACATGGTAGGGAGGTTTAAACACTGTGGACGTCGGTCCTGTCATCAGAGAACATGGTAGTGAGGTTTTAACACTGTGGACGTTGGTCATGTCATCACTGCTTCCCCACAAACACAGCCAAACACACACACACACACACACACACACACACAGGTTGGTGTGACTGTGCTGCCACATTGTGTGCAGCAAGAACCTCCTAATAGAAGTGGATATTCCACACTAGTCCTCCTGTTGTGTGTGTGTGTGTGTGTGTGTGTGTGTGTGTGTTTGGGAGGAAGCAGTGCTCTCGTTATTCTGTGTTATTCTGGTATTGTTGTACCAGTGGAACTTCCTCCTGCAACACAACTACAACCGTGCTGCTAGCAGGCAAGCATTTTATTTAGTGGTACTGTTTCTGTCCCGTACAGCTGATGATATGGTGCATTTTACAATGCTAAGTACATTTGATGGAAATAGGCCATATTTTTAGTTATTTAACGAGGCAAGTCAATTAAGAACAAATTCTTATTTACAATGACGTCCTACCAAAAGGCAAAAGACCTCCTGCAGGGACGGGGGCTGGGATTAAAAATACAAATAAATAAAATATAAATATAGGACCAAACACACATCACGACAAAACACACCACATCACCACATAGTGTATTTTACAACACGTTGAACAATGTTGTGTTCACGCACACATTGTGATCAGTGATGATGATTGTATAGTGTTCTTTGTGTTGTGTTCTGCATCAGCCTCACTGGTGTTACAGAGCGGAATGTCTGTACTTTGGCTGCCAATTCTCTTCTTAAGTCCTAAATGACACCCTATTCTCTACATATAGTAGAGTAGTGAACTACTTTTGACCAGAGCTCTGGTTAAAAGTAGTACACTATAAAGGAATGCCATTTGGGATGCAGGCTCTGTTCTGTGAAATGTACTCAGCCTGGTTGCATTTTGATCATTGCAAATAACAGGCTTTGTAGCATGGCGTGAAATCTGTCTGAGTCTCACTGACAGGGAGAGAGAGAGAGCTGAGGAGTGGAGGATAGAGAACGTAGGAGGAGGAGAGGAGAGGAGGATAGAGAACGTAGGAGGAGGAGAGGAGAGGAGGATAGAGAACGTAGGAGGAGGAGAGGAGAGGAAGGAGTGGAGGATAGAGAATGTAGGAGAGGATAGGAAGGATAGGAGGATAGAGAACGTAGGAGGAGGAGAGGAGAGGAAGGAGTGGAGGATAGAGAACGTAGGAGGAGGAGAGGAGAGGAAGGAGTGGAGGATAGAGAACGTAGGAGGAGGAGAGGAGAGGAAGGAGTGGAGGATAGAGAACGTAGGAGGAGGAGAGGAGTGGAGGATAGAGAACGTAGGAGGAGGAGAGGAGAGGAAGGAGTGGAGGATAGAGAACGTAGGAGGAGGAGAGGAGTGGAGGATAGGGAACGTTGGAGAGGAGAGGAGGATAGGCTAGGAAGAGGACCTGGGAAAGATGCTGATATTAAGTCTCTCTCTCTAAACAAACGTAAACACTCAGAAATTAACAGTAAACATTACACTCACAAAAGACATTTCAAATGTCAAATTATGTATACATACAGTGTTCTAATGATGTGCAAATAGTTAAAGTATAAAAGTACAAATAATTAAACATAATATGGGTTGTATTTACATGGTGTTTGTTCTTCACTGGTTGCCCTTTTCTTGTGACAACAGGTCACACATCTTGCTGCTGTGATGAACACTGTGGTATTTCACCCAGTAGATATGATGGGAGTTTATCAAAACTGGGTTTGTTTATGAATTCTTTGTGGATCTGGGTAATCTGAGAGAAATATGTGTCTCTAATATGGTCATACATTTGTCAGGAGGTTAGGACGTGCAGCTCAGTTTCCACCTCATTTTGTGGGCAGTGTGGACATGGACTGTCACAGGGAAGACCTTGGGTACGACCACAGGTACGCCCAATATGGCATCCTATTCCATGGGCCCTGGTCAGAAGTAGTGCACTATATAGGGAATAGGGTGCCATTTCAGATGCAGCCCGTCATGAGTTGGCTTCCTGATCCTGTTGACAGTTCCCATTGGTTGAATTGATAAAGTTACCAATAGCGGCAGGGCAGGCAGCAGTCACTTCCTGAACTGGCCCTCTGTATGTGAGGAGTGCTGAGCTGCCTGCAAGGTCAGGGTGGGTGTGTCTGTTTAAGTCCAAGGTGGAATGGTGGGCCAAGTAAACATTTGGTTTTGAGGCACAGTCCCGGGAAATGCTTGCATTCACCTGCTGTATGGTGGCAGGGTGAGTCTTTTCGTGGCAGCAGGGTGTAGATAACCACTTGTGCGGTGGGGAAAGTGGAAGAGGTTCTTTCAATCACTCCCTTGAGTGCTGGGCTTTCAGATGGTTTGTGCCTGTGTGTATTATGATGTGGCTGGGGGACTCTCTCTCTCTCTATCTCTCTCTCTCTGGTTCTCTCTCTCAATTCAACTTAATTCAAAGGGTTTTTATTGGCATGGGAAACATATATTTATATTGCCAAAGCAAGTGAAACAAACAAACAAAACTGAGAAGAAACTAATGTGTGTCTGCACTGAGGAGACGGGCAGCTACACCTGCAGTCTTCTCTATGAGACAGACGGACAGCTACACCTGCAGTCTTCTCTATGAGACAGACGGGCAGCTACACCTGCAGTCTTCTCTATGAGACAGACGGGCAGCTACACCTGCAGTCTTCTCTATGAGACAGACGGGCAGCTACACCTGCAGTCTTCTCCATGAGACAGACGGGCAGCTACACTGCAGTCTTCTCTATGAGACAGACAGACAGCTACACTGCAGTCTTCTGTATGAGACAGACGGGCAGCTACACTGCAGTCTTCTCTATGAGACAGACAGGCAGCTACACTGCAGTCTTCTGTATGAGACAGACAGACAGCTACACTGCAGTCTTCTCTTCTCTTCTTGCCCCCTCCTCTATAGTTGGAGCACTGTGGACTGTGTGCATGTGTGGGTTGGTGTGGGAGTGTATGTATGCGTGTGTTTGTGAGTGTGAATATTAGGCAAGGCATTACCATAATACCCCAGTAGGAACAGGATAGTCCTCTAGAACAGTCACTACCATAATACCCCAGTAGGAACAGGATAGTCCTCTAGAACAGTCACTACCATAATACCCCAGTAGGAACAGGATAGTCCTCTAGAACAGTCACTACCATAATGCCCCATTAGGAACAGGATAGTCCTCTAGATGAGTCACTACCATAATACCCCAGTAGGAACAGGATAGTCCTCTAGAACAGTCACTACCATAATACCCCAGTAGGAACAGGATAGTCCTCTAGAACAGTCACTACCATAATGCCCCAGTAGGAACAGGATAGTCCTCTAGAACAGTCACTACCATAATACCCCAGTAGGAACAGGATAGTCCTCTAGAACAGTCACTACCATAATACCCCAGTAGGAACAGGATAGTCCTCTAGAACAGTTTCTACCATAATACCCCAGTAGGAACAGGATAGTCCTCTAGAACAGTCACTACCATAATGCCCCAGTAGGAACAGGATAGTCCTCTAGAACAGTCACTACCATAATACCCCAGTAGGAACAGGATAGTCCTCTAGAACAGTCACTACCATAATGCCCCAGTAGGAACAGGATAGTCCTTATAGAAAAGTCACTACCATAATACCCCAGTAGGAACAGGATAGTCCTCTAGAACAGTCACTACCATAATACCCCAGTAGGAACAGGATAGTCCTCTAGAACAGTCACTACCATAATACCCCAGTAGGAACAGGATAGTCCTCTAGAACAGTCACTACCATAATACCCCAGTAGGAACAGGATAGTCCTCTAGAACAGTCACTACCATAATACCCCAGTAGGAACAGGATAGTCCTCTAGAACAGTCACTACCATAATGCCCCAGTAGGAACAGGATAGTCCTCTAGAACAGTCACTACCATAATACCCCAGTAGGAACAGGATAGTCCTCTAGAACAGTCACAACCATAATACCCCAGTAGGAACAGGATAGTCCTCTAGAACAGTCACTACCATAATACCCCAGTAGGAACAGGATAGTCCTCTAGAACAGTCACAACCATAATACCCCAGTAGGAACAGGATAGTCCTCTAGAACAGTCACTACCATAATACCCCAGTAGGAACAGGATAGTCCTCTAGAACAGTCACTACCATAATACCCCAGTAGGAACAGGATAGTCCTCTAGAACAGTCACTACCATAATACCCCAGTAGGAACAGGATAGTCCTCTAGAACAGTCACTACCATAATGCCCCAGTAGGAACAGGATAGTCCTCTAGAACAGTCACTACCATAATGCCCCAGTAGGAACAGGATAGTCCTCTAGAACAGTCACTACCATAATGCCCCAGTAGGAACAGGATAGTCCTTATAGAAAAGTCACTACCATAATACCCCAGTAGGAACAGGATAGTCCTCTAGAACAGTCACTACCATAATACCCCAGTAGGAACAGGATAGTCCTCTAGAACAGTCACTACCATAATACCCCAGTAGGAACAGGATAGTCCTCTAGAACAGTCACTACCATAATGCCCCAGTAGGAACAGGATAGTCCTCTAGAACAGTCACTACCATAATACCCCAGTAGGAACAGGATAGTCCTCCAGTCTCCTAAACTAAAACCAACAATGACTGTTGGACAGTTTCATATTCAAATGGACTAACATGGGAATGGGAAATGTCTCAATAACACCTTTATTAATTCAATACTAGTAGTTGACGAGTTCAAAGGAAGATTTTCTGGTCAGACAATCATTCTTTAACTTCATATTATAATCCTCTGTTGAGAACATTAACAGAAACCATTGCCCGTTTGAGATGAAACCTGCAGGGAAGAAGTTGAGGTTTTGATATGACAGTTGGCTAGAGATGATTGACTCTCCTAGAAGATAGAGTCATCTTCTAGACAGGACTCTAGTCTTTCTCTCAAGCTGAGTGGGACAAACAGGTCTGATGGTTTAGTCTCTAAGGTTTCAGTTCAATTGGCTGAAGAATAAATGAACTGCTCTGAGAGATAGGACAGATATCACACTGCTCTGAGAGATAGGACAGATATCACACTGCTCTGAGAGATAGGACAGATATCACACTGCTCTGAGAGATAGGACAGATATCACACTGCTCTGAGAGATAGGACAGATATCACACTGCTCTGAGAGATAGGACAGATATCACACTGCTCTCAGAGATAGGACAGATATCACACTGCTCTGAGAGATAGGACAGATATCACACTGCTCTGAGAGATAGGACAGATATCACACTGCTCTCAGAGATAGGACAGATATCACACTGCTCTGAGAGATAGGACAGATATCACACTGCTCTGAGAGATAGGACAGATATCACACTGCTCTGAGAGATAGGACAGATATCACACTGCTCTCAGAGATAGGACAGATATCACACTGCTCTGAGAGATAGGACAGATATCACACTGCTCTGAGAGATAGGACAGATATCACACTGCTCTCAGAGATAGGACAGATATCACACTGCTCTGAGAGATAGGACAGATATCACACTGCTCTGAGAGATAGGACAGATATCACACTGCTCTCAGAGATAGGACAGATATCACACTGCTCTGAGAGATAGGACAGATATCACACTGCTCTGAGAGATAGGACAGATATCACACTGCTCTCAGAGATAGGACAGATATCACACTGCTCTGAGAGATAGGACAGATATCACACTGCTCTGAGAGATAGGACAGATATCACACTGCTCTGAGAGATAGGACAGATATCACACTGCTCTGAGAGATAGGACAGATATCACACTGAGAGATCAGAGTGTTTCTGTCTGTCTCGGGTGTTATGACAAGCGAGTAGAAGGTTAGCTTCCGTGCAGAGCAGACGGAGGGAGCAGGAAGAGAGGGAGCAAGGAGAGAGAGAGCAGGGAGAGAGGGAGCGGGGAGAGAGAGAGCAGGGAGAGAGGGAGAGAGGGAGCAGGGAGAGAGGGAGTGAGGGAGCAGGGAGAGAGGGAGTAGGGAGAGAGAGAGCAGGGAGAGAGGGAGCAGGGAGAGTGGGAGCAGGGAGAGAGAGAGCAGGGAGAGAGGGAGTGAGGGAGCAGGGAGAGAGAGAGCAGGGAGAGAGGGAGCGAGGGAGCAGGGAGAGAGGGAGCAGGGAGAGAGAGAGCAGGCAGAGAGGGAGCGAGGGAGCAGGGAGAGAGAGAGCAGGGAGAGAGGGAGCGAGGGAGCAGGGAGAGAGAGAGCAGGGAGAGAGGGAGCAGGGAGAGAGGGAGAGAGGGAGCATGGAGAGAGGGAGTAGGGAGAGAGAGAGCAGGGAGAGAGGGAGCAGGGAGAGTGGGAGCAGGGAGAGTGGGAGCAGGGAGAGAGGGAGCAGGGAGAGTGGGAGCAGGGAGAGTGGAAGCAGGGAGACAGGGACACAGCCTGGATAGTAGGTAAGCAGGTTAGTGTAGTGTACCAGTAGTGTGTCTACTAGTTGGGGAGAGACATGGTGGCATGAGAAAGAAATCCTGTTAGGAATGTGGTGTGTTGTGGAGCTGCCTGGCTGGTCTCTAGAAGCTGATTCAGTATTCTAGCTGCTCTGACCTGAGTCTCTCTGTCTCTCAGTGGAGCTGCCTGCATTAGGTTTCAGCTCTCACTGTTCAGGTCTGCTACTATGGCACTCTGCTCTAAAAATACTTCCCATGCAGGACCCTGTGTGGGATAGATCACCCTCATGCCTCAATTGGATCTGTTCTGTCTATCTGGTGTTTTATTACAGATGAATGTGTGGGATTAAGGCAAACAGCTTTTTTAACTGTATGTCCTCTCCTTCCTGTACCCTTGGAAACTTGACATGGTAGAGACGAATGTAGCTCTTTTCTGCCTGTTGACATGCTAAGGGACATTGTTTGTGACTGTTGCTGTCTTTAGAAGAAATTAAACTAGACCATGGTGTTGACATATATGGAGGTTAAACTAGACCATGGTGTTGACATATATGGAGGTTAAACAAGACCATGGTGTTACAGAATGTGGAGGTTAAACTAGACCATGGTGTTGACATATATGGAGGTTAAACTAGACCATGGTGTTATAGTATGTGGAGGTTAAACAAGACCATGGTGTTACAGAATGTGGAGGTTAAACTAGACCATGGTGTTACAGTATGAGGGGGTTAAACTAGACCATGGTGTTACAGTATGAGGAGGTTAAACTAGACCATGGTGTTGACATATATGGAGATTAAACTAGACCATGGTGTTGACATATATGGAGGTTAAACTAGACCATGGTGTTATAGTATGTGGAGGTTAAACTAGACCATGGTGTTACAGTATGAGGGGGTTAAACTAGACCATGGTGTTACAGTATGAGGAGGTTAAACTAGACCATGGTGTTGACATATATGGAGATTAAACTAGACCATGGTGTTGACATATATGGAGGTTAAACTAGACCATGGTGTTACAGTATGAGGAGGTTAAACTAGACCATGGTGTTACAGTATGAGGAGGTTAAACTAGACCATGGTGTTACAGTATGAGGAGGTTAAACTAGACCATGGTGTTACAGTATTTGGGGGTAAACTAGACCATGGTGTTACAGTATGAGGAGGTTAAACTAGACCATGGTGTTACAGTATGAGGAGGTTAAACTAGACCATGGTGTTACAGTATGTGGGGGTTAAACTAGACTGGGAGTTTGTAGAGCCCCCTTCATCTAAAACCCACCATACTCTAAAACCCACCATAACCCCCTGCCACTGATGTGCCTTCACTCCTGTTAGGCTCCTAATGTTCCTCACCTTAATACAGAGGTTGTAGAGGGCTTTACCTCCCACTCCCTCAAACTCCCCCAGGCTCGGAGTGTTAAAATCTAACAAGTCCTCCAGACCCCCTTGCCAGTCCCCAGTCTCTGCCGTCACCTGCAGTGACGGAAACTTTGGTGGCTCTACCTCCTCCAGGAATCTCTCCAGCAGCCTGAGAGATGGTAGTCCTGTTTGTTGTGTTAGGACTTCTAGGGTTTTCCACCCCTCCTCTCCCAGCAGTCGCAGGTCACCCAGCCTTTGTAAACCCGCTGCCATCAGTTGCCTCTGCAGGGTGGCCGACTGAACCGATCTCAAAAGGATGGCTGGGTTGTGGAAGATAGGCTCCTCCCTCACCCATAGCCCAGGTTCCACACCCCCTTCTCGTGTGGGCCTTAGCAGCTGCCAGGCCCTCAGCACCGCAGAGTAAAAGTCAGAGAGACCTGCTGTACTCAGCCCCTCCAGCCTCATGAGGAACAGCTCCTCAGCAGTGTGCATGCTGGTTCCCTCCATCCGACATCAGTATGGTACAGCAGTCTCTGTGCTGCCTTTAGTCAGAATGCAGCCACCCTGCTCTCCAGTTCCAGCAGGCCCTGTCCTCCTTTATGGACGGACATGTACAACACTGCCACCATCAGCCAGTGATGGCCCGACCAGAAGAAATCCACCAGCTTGCGTTGCAGGTCTGCGAGCTTGAGGGAAGATGCCACCAGGTTATTGATTATCAGCCCTCCCTCTATATGACACTTGGGACTGGACCCACCTCCACCTGGCCAGTCTTGACACCACTGCCTGTGACAGCCCCTCCCAGTTCTTCCTGACCCACCTCTCCGAGCCCAGGTACACCCCCAACATTTTAAGCCCCAAAAAAGGCTCAATGGCTAGTGTATATAACTGCCCCGATAGAGGGCATCCTTGTCTAATGCCCCGCCTCACCCAGACTGGCCTACTGAGCCCCCCTCCCACCTTGACCATACATAACGCTTCAGCATACAACATCTTCACATAGACCAAAAACCTTTCTCCAAACCCAAACACAGACATCACATTAAACAGATACTCATGGTCCACTTCATCAAAAGCCTTCTCTTGATCTAAAGAGACCAGTCCAAAGATCACATTAGAACCTCTCAGCAAGTCCAACATGTCCCTGATTAAGAACAAGTTGTCTGTGATTGAGCGTCCTGGTACGCAATATGTCTGGTGCTTTTGTACTATAGAGTCCAGATGGGACTTCAGTCTGTTAGTGAGGACCTTGACAAATATCTTGTAGTCCTCACAGAGCAAAGCCACAGGCATCCAGTTCTTAAGTTCACACAAGTCCCCTTTTGTGGGCAGGAGAGTCAGAGCCGCCCGACAGCAGCTCATCAGCAACTCTCCTACCCAGACGCACTAACGCAACACGCAAAATAAGTCCAGTCCAATTATTCCCCAGAATCTTTTTTTAAACTCCACTGGGAGTCCATCGACCCCCCGGTGCACGGCCGGGGAACATCTGGTTTATGGCTTCTGCCAGTTCATGGGACAACAGGGGAATGTCCATTTCATCCCTCTGTGCCAGAGAGAGCTTAGGGAGGTCTGTAAACAAATCCTGAGCACACATCGGATCACACAGTTCTTCCCTATACAACTCAGTATAAAACTCCACAGTCCGCTCCCGCATCTACCCCACCACAGAGTTCACCCGCCCATCAGACAGCCGTAAACAATGCCTACCCTTGGCTTCACCGCTCTGTCTTTCCAAACCAAAGAAGAAGGAGCTGAGAGTAGAAACAGTATAGATAGACAGAGGCCATAGAGACAGTAGAGACCGAAACAGACAGTAGATACAGAGAGTAGAGACAGTAGAGACAGGAAGCAGAGACAGTAGAGACAGAGAGTAGAGACAGTAGAGACAGGCAGCAGAGACAGTAGAGACAGTAGAGCTAGTAGAGGCAGACAGTAGAGACAGACTCTAGAGACAGTAGAGACAGTAGAGCTAGTAGAGGCAGACAGTAGCGACAGACTCTAGAGACAGTAGAGACAGTAGAGCTAGTAGAGGCAGACAGTAGAGACAGACTCTAGAGACAGTAGAGACAGTAGAGCTAGTAGAGGCAGACAGTAGAGACAGACTCTAGAGACAGTAGAGACAGTAGAGCTAGTAGAGGCAGACAGTAGAGACAGACTCTAGAGACAGTAGAGACAGTAGATGAGTCTAAACAGAAGTTCTAGTGGAGACAGTAGAAACAGAGTAGAGACAGATGGCAGAGGCAGTAGAGACAAGCAGTAGAGACAGGCAGTAGAGACAGACAGTAGAGACAGGCAGTAGAGACAGGCAGTAGAGTCAGGCAGTAGAGACAGGCAGTAGAGACAGACAGTAGAGACAGGCAGTAGAGACAGGCAGTAGAGACAGGCAGTAGAGACAGGCAGTAGAGACAGACAGTAGAGACAGGCAGTAGAGACAGGCAGTAGAGACAGACAGTAGAGACAGGCAGTAGAGACAGGCAGTAGAGACAGGCAGTAGAGACAGGCAGTAGAGACAGTAGAGACAGACAGTAGAGACATGCAGTAGAGACAGGCAGTAGAGACAGACAGCAATGACAGATAGTAGAGACAGGCAGTAGAGACAGGCAGTAGAGACAGACAGTAGAGACAGGCAGTAGAGACAGGCAGTAGAGACAGGCAGTAGAGACAGGCAGTAGAGACAGTAGAGACAGACAGTAGAGACATGCAGTAGAGACAGGCAGTAGAGACAGACAGCAATGACAGATAGTAGAGAGAGACAATAAAGCCAGTAGGACCACTGGTAGTTTTATCTGCTCCTGCTGTCGAGATAGAGACTGAGACGGTGGATGTGGTACCATGTGACTCAGAGCTGAGCAGCCATTCTCTCTCTCTCTCTCTCTCTCTCTCTGGTGTGTGCTGGCGTCAGAAAGCTCAGAACCGCCCGCGCTTGCTCAATCACTCACTGCTCCCACTGCAGTGGCAGGAAGCCTCCCTCCCTCCGCTCCGCTCTGTCCTCCTCTTTCACACACACACACACACACACACACACAGAAACACACACACACACACACACACACACACACACGCATTGCGGCTCAGCAGTGCAGCCAGCCTGGGCTCTTACTCTCCTCGATCATCACCGGTATACTCACTCTGTACCGCTCGTTACCACAGTCACTGATATAGATTCACCAAGCTACCGCCCAGACACTTTCTCACCTTCTCTCCTCCCTCTCTCTCCCTCTCTCCTTCTCTCTTGCTCTCTCTCAGAAGGATTAATGAAGTGGACTACCATGTAGACAGTCTGCAGGCAGAGACCGAAGAGAAGCTAGAAGCAGCAAAATGGGACCATGCCTCTGGAGCGACTCCTGATTGCTGCCATGAAAAGAAGCACAGACACCTAAGAACAGAAAGGATCGTTATTATCCTGTGGACCTGCTATGCTCGTCTCACTGGCTTCTCTTAGTGTTCTTCTGTATGATTGTATGGTCGTATGGTTATATGGCATTTTATCCACACTGCTCACTTAGGGAACTGTCTGTATCTCAAACCAAGGATTTAGATTTTTCTCTCTGTCGGCAGGCGCTGCAGCATCACGGATCTGTCTCTCTCTCTGACCTATTGATCTATAGTTTGGTATCGCTGGGCACATTTCAGTGTCATCTCTCTCTCTCTCTCTCTCTCTCTTTCTCTCTCTCTCTCTCTCTCTCTCTCTCTCTCTCTGTCTCTCTCTCCCTTCATTTTGAGAATCCCTCTTTCTCTCAACCTACACAACTCATTCAGTTTTGTTTGAGCGTCGAGATACTGAGCTGCTAGTCATTTACCATGGGGGACCTGACGAACAGTGATTATTACGCTAAGAACCAAAGAAATGAAGACAGCAGTAACCATGAGGGGGGCTTTGGGGTCTCGGTCATGGAGCTGCGCGGCCTCATGGAGCTGAGAGGCAGTGAGGCGGTGGTTAAAATCCAGGAGGACTATGGGAACATGGATGGGCTCTGTCAACGGCTCAAAACATCACCCACAGAAGGTGAGTCACACTTCACACCGGCCTGTGTGTGTGTGAGGGGGAGGAGTCAAACCCAGCATGTGTTAAAGTGGGCCATGTTTTATAACATTATAGAGATTGACAAGTGATCAGATCTAGGCATCATATATGATACAGTGCATGCTATGTATGCATTACAATTAGGTCACTGATTAAAACACATTGTCTATGATTAAAACACATTGTCTATTATTAAAACACATTGTCTGATTAAAACAATGTCTATTATTAAAACACAATGTCTATTATTAAAACACAATGTCTATTATTAAAACACAATGTCTATTATTAAAACACAATGTCTATTATTAAAACACAATATCAATGAGTACATCAATGTCTATGAGTACATCACAATGTCTATATAATTTCTATAACTAGAAGCACAGCTACCAGTAATGTGATACCGGTATATAATTTCTATAACTAGAAGCACAGCTACCAGTAATGTGATACTGGTATTTAATTTATATAACTCTAAGAACAGCTACCAGTAATGTGATACCGGTATACAATTTCTATAACTAGAAGCACAGCTACCAGTAATGTGATACCGGTATATAATTTCTATAACTATAAGAACAGCTACCAGTAATGTGATACCGGTATATCATTTCTATAACTAGAAGCACAGCTACCAGTAATGTAATACCGGTATATAATTTGTATAACTATAAGAACAGCTACCAGTAATGTGATACCGGTATATAATTTCTATAACTAGAAGCACAGCTACCAGTAATGTAATACCGGTATATAATTTCTATAACTATAAGAACAGCTACCAGTAATGTGATACCGGTATATCATTTCTATAACTAGAAGCACAGCTACCAGTAATGTGAAACCAGAATATAATTTCTATAACTATAAGAACAGCTACCAGTAATGTGATACCGGTATATCATTTCTATAACTATAAGAACATCTACCAGTAATGTGATACCGGTATATCATTTCTATAATTACAAGAACAGCTACCAGTAATGTGAAACCAGAATATCATTTCTATAACTATAAGAACATCTACCAGTAATGTCATACCGGTATATAATTTATTTAACTAGAAGCACAGCTACCAGTAATGTGATACCGGTATATAATTTATTTAACTAGAAGCACAGCTACCAGTAATGTGATACCGGTATATCATTTCTATAACTAGAAGCACAGCTACCAGTAATGTGATACCGGTATATCATTTCTATAACTATAAGAACATCTACCAGTAATGTGATACCGGTATATCATTTCTATAACTAGAAGCACAGCTACCAGTAATGTGATACCGGTATATCATTTCTATAACTAGAAGCACAGCTACCAGTAATGTGTTACCGGTATATCATTTCTATATTTATAAGAACAGCTACCAGTAATGTCATACCGGTATATAATTTATTTAACTAGAAGCACAGCTACCAGTAATGTGATACCGGTATATCATTTCTATATTTATAAGAACAGCTACCAGTAATGGCTGAGTTGTTGTTGCCTACCCTCACCACCTGGGTCCCGTCAGGAAGTCCACGATTCAGTTTCAGAGGGGTTGAGCTTGGAGGGGACTATGGTTTTGAATGCTGAGCTGTAGTCTATGAACAGCTTTCTCACATAGTTATTTCTCCTCTTGTCTAGGTGGGAGTTGGCACTGTGAAGTGCAGTAATATTGTGTCATCTGTGGATCTGTTTTTTTTGCAAATTGGAGTGGGTCCAGGGTGGTCATGATGGTGTTGATGAGTGTCATGGCCAGCCTTTCAGAACACTTCATAATTACAGATTTGAGTGCTACGGGGCGGTAGTCATTTAGGCAGGTTACCTTGAAGCTCTTGGGAACAGGGACAATGGTGGCTTGAAACATGTTGGGATTACAGACAGGGACTGATTGAAAATGTCTAGCTGGTCTGCGCATGCTTTTAGAACTCGCCCTGGTATTCCGTCTGGCCCAGTTGCCTTGTGATTGTTAACCTGTTTAAATGTTTTCTCACATTGGCCACGGAAAGTGAGATCACACAGTCATCCAGAAAAACAGGGGCTTTCACGCAAGGCACAGTGTAATATTCATTGAAGCGAGCATAAAAGGCATTTAGCTGGTTTGGGAGTTCTGCATCGCTGGGCAGCTCACGGCTGGGTTTCTCTTTGTAATCCGATATCGTCTTCAAGCTCTGCAACATACGACGAGTGCAGTAGCAGGTGCAGTAGGATTCCACCTTCCTCCTATACTGTCCTTTTCTATGTTTGATGTCTTGTTTGGGGTCGTAGTGGAATTTATTGTATGCATCTATGTCCGTAGCCTTTAGCCCAGCACAGCTATTGCCTGTAATCCATGGTTTTTGGTTTGGATGTGTTCTTAAAGTCACTCTGGGGATGACATTGTCTATGCACTTATTGATAAAGCGCCTGACTGTTGTGGTGAACTCCTCAATGTTATTGGATGAATCCCGGAACATAAGCCAGTCTGTACTAGCAAAACAGTCTTGTAGCCTCGCGTTTGCTTCGTCCGACCACTTCTGTATTGAGTGCATCACTGGTACTTCCTGTTTGAGCTTTTGTTTGTAAACGGGAAGCAGGAGAATGGAGTCATGGTCAGCTTTGCAAAGGAAGGATGAAGAAGTGCCTTGTCTGAGTTTACATGGGTAGAATAAAAGTGGTGTGGAATATTTGCGCCCCTAGTGGCGCAGGACACACGTTGGTAGAAGTGAGGTAGGACAGTTTTAAGTCTCACCGCGTTAAAGTCTCCACCAGAAACGCTGCCTCTGGGTGAGCGGTTTCGTGTTTGTTTATGGCCCCATACAGTTCATTGAGTGCCAGAGTGGTGTTGGCCTGTGGAGGCATGTAGACAGCTGTGATAATTATGCATGAGAACTCTCTTGGAAGATAAAAGGGTCTGCAGCTTACCATGAGGTATTCTATATCAGGTGAGCAAAAGCTCCATATTTCCTTCACACGTAAAGCAGCACACCAGTTGTTAATTATGAAAAATCTAACTCTGCCACCTTTCGAGTTCCCCGAAGCTTCTGCCAATCCTGCCACTGCATGGAGAATCCACTGAGTACTACGTGCATTGCATCATCATCATCCAGCCACGTTTCAATATGACATAATATTGCAGCTTTTCAAGTCTTTCTGATAGGAGACTCTCGAACGAAGCTCATCCATCTTATTCTCCAGTGACTGGACATTGTCCAATAGAACGTAAAGGAGCACCGTTCGGTTTTCTCTTCGTCTCAGTTTCACCAGGACTCCACCTCGTCTCCTGTGTTTACGCCTGCAGTGTTCTGGTAGTCCATGGAACAAAGGAATAGTGTCCGATATGAACAGTGGAACAGCTGAGTCAGAGTTGAAGTTGTATTTGAAGTTGAAATGCTTGGCGGTCATATGTGATAATAGTATGAACGTTCTGTAAATGAAAAGCCACGGTAAACACGATAAGTCACTATAGCAAAGTTCTCTGGCGGCGCCATCTTGTCATACTAGTGCATGTTGTCATGTACTCAAGCTCTCAGCAACACCACTGGTGATAGATGCTAAATAGACAGTTGGTGTTATTGTGCTGTGTCTTATTGTTGTTTAATAGTGATTTAGAAGGTACTGAAAATCTGGTGAAATTCACATTAGTACTGTACTATACTCCCGAGTGTGTGTGTGTGTGTGTGTGTGTGATTGTGGTTAGCGGCCCTGTATGTGGTAGTGATGTAGTTCCATGGAGCATATGCTGTGACCACAGAAATAAGATCTGTGTTATTCTGTAAACCAATCTGTCAACATGCTAGCACGGTCACAATTGGGTCCTGACTGCTTTTCTAGTGCATGTCTTAGTACTGTACTGAGACCTAGTAGATCTGCTCCCAGCTCACCCCAGCCCAGCTCACCCCAGCCCAGCTCACCCCAGCCCAGCTCACCCCAGCCCAGCTCACCCCAGCTCACCCCAGCCCAGCTCACCCCAGCCCAGCTCACCCCAGCCCAGCTTACCCTAGCCCAGCTCATCCCAGCCCAGCTCACCCCAGCCCAGATCACCAAAGCCCAGCTCACCCCAGCCCAGCTCACCCCAGCCCAGCTCACCCCAGCCCAGCTCACCCCAGCCCATCTCACCCCACCACTTAGAAAAGGGGTTCCAAAAGTGTTCTTCGGCTGTCCCCATTGCATAACCATTTTTGGTTCCAGATAGAACCCTTTTTGGTTCCATGTAGAACTCTCTTTGAAAAGGGATCTAGCTTTCTACAAAGTATTTTCCTATGGGGACAGCTGAAAAACCCTTTTAGGTTTTTCTAAGAGTGTAGGACCACACTAGTTCCACTTAAGATAACCCCAAATGCTGTATAACCTTTGTAGTGCCTCAAACAGGTCTCATAGACTAGACTTAACTTAGTAATCGACAATGTTTGTCTCATCACTGAAATCCATTTCCCTTGCCCAAATATTTGAGCTACTATCATTAAACCTTTGTCTGGAGAAAACGTTTATCCATAACTGTTATAGTGGTCTACCGTCCTCCCTAGTTAACTAGTTTGTTGTCTACCGTCCTCCCTAGTTAACTAGTTTGTTGTCTACCGTCCTCCCTAGTTAACTAGTTTGTGGTCTACCGTCCTCCCTAGTTAACTAGTTTGTTGTCTACCGTCCTCCCTAGTTAACAAGTTTGTTGTCTACCGTCCTCCCTAGTTAACTAGTTTGTTGTCTACCGTCCTCCCTAGTTAACTAGTTTGTTGTCTACCGTCCTCCCTAGTTAACTGGTTTGTTGTCTACCGTCCTCCCTAGTTAACTAGTTTGTTGTCTACCGTCCTCCCTAGTTAACTAGTTTGTTGTCTACCGTCCTCCCTAGTTAACTGGTTTGTTGTCTACCGTACTCCCTAGTTAACTAGTTTGTTGTCTACCGTCCTCCCTAGTTAACTAGTTTGTTGTCTACCGTCCTCCCTAGTTAACTAGTTTGTTGTCTACCGTCCTCCCTAGTTAACTAGTTTGTTGTCTACCGTCCTCCCTAGTTAACTAGTTTGTTGTCTACCGTCCTCCCTAGTTAACTAGTTTGTGATCTACCGTCCTCCCTAGTTAACTGGTTTGTTGTCTACCGTCCTCCCTAGTTAACTGGTTTGTTGTCTACCGTCCTCCCTAGTTAACTAGTTTGTTGTCTACCGTCCTCCCTAGTTAACTGGTTTGTTGTCTACCGTCCTCCCTAGTTAACTGGTTTGTTGTCTACCGTCCTCCCTAGTTAACTAGTTTGTTGTCTACCGTCCTCCCTAGTTAACTAGTTTGTTGTCTTTTGTTACTAAATCAGAAGATATTATCCATGATGATCTAAACCTGACCCAGCTGGTGACTAAGACATGTGTAATGATCTAACCCTAACCCAGCTGTTGACTAAGACATGTGTAATGATCTAAACCTAACCCAGCTGGTGACTAAGACATGTGTTATGATCTAAACCTAACCCAGCTGGTGACTAAGACATGTATTGATCTAAACCTAACCCAGCTGGTGACTAAGACATGTGTAATGTTCTAAACCTAACCCAGCTGGTGACTAAGACATGTGTAATGTTCTAAACCTGACCCAGCTGGTGACTAAGACATGTGTTATGATCTAAACCTAACCCAACTGGTGACTAAGACATGTGTAATGTTCTAAACCTGACCCAGATGGTGACTAAGACATGTGTAATGTTCTAAACTTGACCCAGCTGGTGACTAAGACATGTGTAATGTCCTAAACCTAACCCAGCTGGTGACTAAGACATGTGTAATGTTCTAACCCTGACCCAGCTGGTGACTAAGACATGTGTAATGTTCTAAACCTAACCCAGCTGGTGACTAAGACATGATGATCTAAACCTAACCCAGCTGGTGTCTAAGACATGATGATCTAACCCTAACCCAGCTGGTGACTAAGACATGATGATCTAACCCTAACCCAGCTGGTGACTAAGACATGATGATCTAAACCTAACCCAGCTGGTGACTAAGACATGATGATCTAAACCTAACCCAGCTGGTGACTAAGACATGATGATCTAAACCTAACCCAGCTGGTGACTAAGACATGTATTGATCTAAACCTAACCCAGCTTGTCCACACAGGCCATCCCTAAAGATCATTCAAAGTCAACTCTGATTGATCTTATCTTTTTGCACTACACTTGCACTCTTTATATATATTTTCTATTGTGTTATTGACTGTATGTTTGTTTATTCTCATGTGTAACTCTGTGGTGTTTATTGTCCCACTGCTTTGCTTTGTCTTGGCCAAGTCGCAGTTGTAAATGAGAACTTGTTCTCAACTGACCTACCTGGTTAAATAAAGGTGAAAAAATAATAATATATATATATATATATCTTAATGAAGACACCAGAGACATTTCTACTGGTAGCTTTACCCAAGACATTAGTGACCATTGCCCAGTTGTTTGTGTTAGAGATGTGAGCCTTGTGTCACAAAGAGGAACTTTAAAAATGGATCAGGCAGTTTTGCATGATCTTTATTTTAGTGCCATTGATTGTATTTCAGCTATCACTGAACCTGGTTTAGCTTTGAGCGTTTTGGCAGATGTCTTCAATACTATTGTAGATAATCATGATCCCTTCAAAAAACTAAAAGGGTTAATGGTAGACTCAGGAATTATCAGAATTAATACGTATAAGAGATGTCACAGAATTATAGTCAGTAGTAGGAGTCACTAGAGGTAGTCAGTAGTAGGAGTCACTAGAGGTAGTTAGTAGTAGGAGTCACTAGAGGTAGTCAGTAGTAGGAGTCACTAGAGGTAGTCAGTAGTAGGAGTCACTAGAGGTAGTCAGTAGTAGGAGTCACTAGAGGTAGTCAGTAGTAGGAGTCACTAGAGGTAGTCAGTAGTAGGAGTCACTAGAGGTAGTTAGTAGTAGGAGTCACTAGAGGTAGTCAGTAGTAGGAGTCACTAGAGGTAGTTAGTAGTAGGAGTCACTAGAGGTAGTCAGTAGTAGGAGTCACTAGAGGTAGTCAGTAGTAGGAGTCACTAGAGGTAGTTAGTAGTAGGAGTCACTAGAGGTAGTCAGTAGTAGGAGTCACTAGAGGTAGTCAGTAGTAGGAGTCACTAGAGGTAGTTAGTAGTAGGAGTCACTAGAGGTAGTCAGTAGTAGGAGTCACTAGAGGTAGTTAGTAGTATTAGTCACTAGAGGTAGTTAGTAGTAGGAGTCACTAGAGGTAGTCAGTAGTAGGAGTCACTAGAGGTAATTAGTAGTAGGAGTCACTAGAGATAGTCAGTAGTAGGAGTCACTAGAGGTAGTTAGTAGTATTAGTCACTAGAGGTAGTTAGTAGTAGGAGTCACTAGAGGTAGTCAGTAGTAGGAGTCACTAGAGGTAGTTAGTAGTAGGAGTCACTAGAGGTAGTCAGTAGTAGGAGTCACTAGAGGTAGTTAGTAGTATTAGTCACTAGAGGTAGTTAGTAGTAGGAGTCACTAGAGGTAGTCAGTAGTAGGAGTCACTAGAGGTAGTTATAAGTAGGAGTCACTAGAGGTAGTTAGTAGTAGGAGTCACTAGAGGTAGTCAGTAGTAGGAGTCACTAGAGGTAGTTAGTAGTAGGAGTCACTAGAGGTAGTTAGTAGTAGGAGTCACTAGAGGTAGTCAGTAGTAGGAGTCACTAGAGGTAGTCAGTAGTAGGAGTCACTAGAGGTAGTCAGTAGTAGGAGTCACTAGAGGTAGTTAGTAGTAGGAGTCACTAGAGGTAGTCAGTAGTAGGAGTCACTAGAGGTAGTTAGTAGTAGGAGTCACTAGAGGTAGTCAGTAGTAGGAGTCACTAGAGGTAGTTAGTAGTAGGAGTCACTAGAGGTAGTTAGTAGTAGGAGTCACTAGAGGTAGTCAGTAGTAGGAGTCACTAGAGGTAGTCAGTAGTAGGAGTCACTAGAGGTAGTCAGTAGTAGGAGTCACTAGAGGTAGTCAGTAGTAGGAGTCACTAGAGGTAGTCAGTAGTAGGAGTCACTAGAGATAGTTAGTAGTAGGAGTCACTAGAGGTAGTCAGTAGTAGGAGTCACTAGAGGTAGTCAGCAGTAGGAGTCACTAGAGGTAGTCAGTAGTAGGAGTCACTAGAGGTAGTCAGCAGTAGGAGTCACTAGAGGTAGTTAGTAGTAGGAGTCACTAGAGGTAGTCAGTAGTAGGAGTCACTAGAGATAGTTAGTAGTAGGAGTCACTAGAGGTAGTCAGTAGTAGGAGTCACTAGAGGTAGTCAGTAGTAGGAGTCACTAGAGGTAGTCAGTAGTAGGAGTCACTAGAGGTAGTCAGTAGTAGGAGTCACTAGAGGTAGTCAGTAGTAGGAGTCACTAGAGGTAGTCAGTAGTAGGAGTCACTAGAGGTAGTCAGTAGTAGGAGTCACTAGAGGTAGTCAGTAGTAGGAGTCACTAGAGGTAGTCAGTAGTAGGAGTCACTAGAGGTAGTCAGCAGTAGGAGTCACTAGAGGTAGTCAGCAGTAGGAGTCACTAGAGGTAGTCAGCAGTAGGAGTCACTAGAGGTAGTCAGTAGTAGGAGTCACTAGAGGTAGTCAGCAGTAGGAGTCACTAGAGGTAGTCAGCAGTAGGAGTCACTAGAGGTATTCAGCAGTAGGAGTCACTAGAGGTAGTCAGCAGTAGGAGTCACTACAGGTAGTCAGCAGTAGGAGTCACTAGAGGTAGTCAGCAGTAGGAGTCACTAGAGGTAGTCAGTAGTAGGAGTCACTAGAGGTAGTCAGCAGTAGGAGTCACTAGAGGTAGTCAGCAGTAGGAGTCACTAGAGGTAGTCAGCAGTAGGAGTCACTAGAGATAGTCAGCAGTAGGAGTCACTAGAGGTAGTCAGCAGTAGGATTCACTAGAGGTAGTCAGTAGTAGGAGTCACTAGAGGTAGTCAGCAGTAGAAGTCACTAGAGGTAGTCAGTAGTAGGAGTCACTAGAGGTAGTCAGTAGTAGGAGTCACTAGAGGTAGTCAGTAGTAGGAGTCACTAGAGGTAGTCAGTAGTAGGAGTCACTAGAGGTAGTCAGCAGTAGGAGTCACTACCAAAGGCTGGGCCTGATATAGTGTATAAGAGATCATACAATAAGTTTTGTAGTGATTCATATGTTGAAGACGTAAAGAACGTTTCCTGGTCTGTGGTGTTTAATGAGGAGCAACCAGATGCTGCGCTTGACATGACTTACTCCAGTTACTAATAACCATGTATCCATTAAGAACATGACTGTAGAAACGGTTAAATCCTGTGAATTTATGAGGAATTAAAAAATGTTATGGTTGAGAGGGAAGCAGCTGATTGGCCAACGTTCTGCACATTGAGAAATCATGTGACTAAACTGACTGAACTGAATAACAGGAAGTAGAAACTACAGGTTCATGGTTCATTGGATCAGATGGCTTCATTCATCACAAAACCAACTGATAGACAACTACTTTAACAAGAAACAAGATAAATAATAGTAAAAAGCTTTTGGGGAGGAGTCTGTCCATAATACAGCTCTGCTCTGCCTTCTTAACAACACTGCAGGACCTACAGGCTCTAGTCTGGTCTCACCTGGACTACTGTTCAGTCATGTGGTCAGGTGACACAAAGAGGGACTTGGGAAAATTACAGTTGGTTCAGAACAGAGCAGCAGGCTGGCCCTTGGATGTACACAGAGAGCTAACGTTAATAATATGCATGTTAATCTCCCAAGTGGCGCGGCGGTCTAAGACACTGCATCTCAGGGCTAGAGGCGTCACTACAGACACCCTGGTTCTAATCCACGCTATATCACATCCGGCCGTAATTGGGAGTCCCATAGGGCGGTACACAATTGGCCTAGCGTCGTCTGGGTTTGGCCGGTGTAGGCCATCATTGTAAATAAGAATTTGTTCTTAACTGACTTGGCTAGTAAAATAAAGGTTAAATTCATATAAAATAAAGTCTCTCCTGGCTCAAAGTGGAGGAGAGATTGACTTCATCACTACTTGTATTTATAAGAGGTGTTGACATGTTTAATGAACAGAAAGGAACGATATAAAATATATATATTTTTTAAATCCATACAATTGGCTTCAGTTAGAGGAGATGGAGGCTTCAGTTAGAGGAGATGTAGGCTTCAGTTAGAGGAGATGGAGGCTTCAGTTGGAGGAGATGGAGTCTTCAGTTAGAGGAGATTGAGGCTTCAGTTAGAGGAGATGGAGGCTTCAGTTAGAGGAGATGGAGGTTTCAGTTAGAGGAGATGGAGGCTTCAGTTAGAGGAGATGGAGGCTTCAGTTAGAGGAGATGGAGGCTTCAGTTAGAGGAGATGGAGGCTTCAGTTGGAGGAGATGGAGGCTTCAGTTAGAGGAGATGGAGGCTTCAGTTAGAGGAGATGGAGGCTTCAGTTGGAGGAGATGGAGGCTTCAGTTAGAGGAGATGGAGGCTTCAGTTGGAGGAGATGGAAGCTTCAGTTGGAGGAGATGGAGGCTTCAGTTGGAGGAGATGGAAGCTTCAGTTGGAGGAGATGGAAGCTTCAGTTGGAGGAGATGGAGGCTTCAGTTGGAGGAGATGGAGGCTTCAGTTGGAGGAGATGGAGGCGACAAACGAGACCTGCATGTGAGGCCTTTGCATAGGCACTTTGTTGCGTTTTTTTGTGGGACTGGAAAATAATGTTATTAACCGGTTCCCATGCTTTTAAAATAACGGCTCTGTTCCGGAACAGTTTAGATCACTTTTGTTCTCGGTTCTGGTTCTGTTCCTCGAAAATGACCCCTGGTTGGGGTGTCAGTAAGTGTATGGTTGAGTGTGTGGGTAGAGTCCAGTCTTTGTGTATAGAGTCCGTGCAAGAAAGGGCCAAGACAGGGCATCCAAAAGAGGAGAGTAGAAGAAAGGAGAGTGGTTTTCTCCAAGTTCAGTTATTCAGGACCATGGACAGTCCTGTGCTGTTGGTCCATTTGATTCTACTGGGGTTTCCAGCTGTAATGTCTAGTCCCTACATTACCAGTTCAGCTGTAGCCTACACCTGAGATGTAAATAGCATTGATTGACATGACCTCTATGTTGTGTCACCACGAAGTGCTGGTCACGAGCCCTCCAGGACCTCATAAATCACAGGTGACCAGAACTGGGTATGGACACACAGGCACTTGACATGTCTTGACCACTGGTAAAAATATTTGGTGAATAAATTCTTATCGCCGATCACGGTGAAAAAATGTGGGTTAAAAATGTGGGTAAACGGTTGGCCAACAAAATGTAGGTAAACTGTTGGCCAACAGTAGGTGGGTAAACTGACAGGGTTGGCTTAGACTGTTGACAACATGTAAACAATATTTAGTCTCCAATGTTTATTGAAAATCTAAATAAATTTGCACAATGATCACTTGTTCTCTCTCAAATACATCTTTACAGTTGTTGGTTAGCTAGTTAGTGAATTTTTGCCATATTAGCATTGACATGAAATCAGTCAAAACACCTCAAAACACATGGTTTCAAGAACAAGATGAACACTTATGATTCACCACTTGGCAGTTTCTTGTCATTGTTGCTAGCCATCTGGCCATCCACAACATCCACAACCATCTGGCCATCCACAACCATCCACAACCATCTGGCCATCCACAACCATCCACAACCATAACAACTCACAGACTTCTGCCCCATTGAAGTGTGAGCAATGATTTGTGATGTCTGTCTATAGAGACATGAGGTTTGGACCATCTATAGAGACATCTACAGTATATGGGTCAGTCTATAGACACATCTATATGGGTCAGTCTATAGAGACATCTATATGGG
The DNA here is from genome assembly GCA_023634145.1 of Thymallus thymallus. NCBI lineage: Eukaryota > Metazoa > Chordata > Actinopteri > Salmoniformes > Salmonidae > Thymallus > Thymallus thymallus. Next base: position 1,293,546 of record CM042409.1, read on the forward strand.
TCAGTCTACAGAAGTGTGATGTTGTGATGTTGTCAGCTAACCCATCTATAGAGACATGAGGTTTGGACCATCTATAGAGACATCTATATTGGTCAGTCTATAGAGACATCTATATGGGTCAGTCTATAGAGACATCTATATGGGTCAGTCTATAGAGATATTATATGGGTCAGTCTATAGAGACATCTATATGTGTCAGTCTATAGAGACATCTATATGGGTCAGTCTATAGAGATATTATATGGGTCAGTCTATAGAGACATCTATATGTGTCAGTCTATAGAGACATCTATATGGGTCAGTCTATAGAGACATCTATATGGGTCAGTCTATAGAGACATTATATGGGTCAGTCTATAGAGATATTATATGGGTCAGTCTATAGAGACATCTATATGGGTCAGTCTATAGAGACATCTATATGGGTCAGTCTATAGAGACATCTATATGAGTCAGTCTACATGACATCTATATGGGTCAGTCTATAGAGACATCTATATGGGTCAGTCTACATGACATCTATATGGGTCAGTCTATAGAGACATCTATATGGGTCAGTCTATAGAGACATCTATATTGGTCAGTCTATAGAGACATCTATATAGGTCAGTCTATAGAGAAATCTATAAGGGTCAGTCTATAGAGATATTATATGGGTCAGTCTATAGAGACATCTATATGTGTCAGTCTATAGAGACATCTATATGGGTCAGTCTATAGAGACATCTATAATGGTCAGTATACAGAGACATTATATGGGTCAGTCTATAGAGACATCTATATGGGTCAGTCTATAGAGACATCTATAATGGTCAGTCTATAGAGACATTATATGGGTCAGTCTATAGAGATATTATATGGGTCAGTCTATAGAGACATCTATATGGGTCAGTCTATAGAGACATCTATATGGGTCAGGCTATAGAGACATCTATATGGGTCAGTCTATAGAGACATCTATATAGGTCAGTCTATAGAGACATCTATATAGGTCAGTCTATAGAGACATCTATATGGGTCAGTCTATAGAGACATCTATATGGGTCAGTCTATAGAGACATCTATATAGGTCAGTCTATAGACATCTATATAGGTCAGTCTATATATTTTTTTAATTTTTTTATTTCACCTTTATTTAACCAGGTAGGTCAGTTGAGAACAAATTCTCATTTGCAACTGCGACCTGGCTATAGAGACATCTATATGGGTCAGTCTATAGAGACATCTATATGGGTCAGTCTATAGAGACATCTATATGGGTCAGTCTATAGAGACATCTATATAGGTCAGTCTATAGACATCTATATAGGTCAGTCTATATATTTTTTTTATTTTTTTATTTCACCTTTATTTAACCAGGTAGGTCAGTTGAGAACAAATTCTCATTTGCAACTGCGACCTGGCTATAGAGACATCTATATGGGTCAGTCTATAGATACAGCGGGTGAAATTTTTTTCTCAGTAAATATATTTCCAAAGGTGCTATTGACATGAAAGTTTCACCAGATGTTGGTAACAACCCAAGTAATCCATACATACAAAGAAACCAAAACAAATAAGTTCAGAAATTAAGTTATGTGTAATAATGTGATATGACACAGGGAAAAAGTATTGAACACATGAAGAAAGGGAGGTTCAAAAAGGCATGGAAAGCCAAGACAACAGCTGAAAACTATCAGTAATTAAAAAGCAATCCAGCCCCCTGTCAGTACAAATTAATATCAGGTCTATATCCTGACTCTACTACTAGGTCTATATCCTGACTCTAATACTAGGTCTATATCCTGACTCTACTACTAGGTCTATATCCTGACTCTAATACTAGGTCTATATCCTGACTCTAATACTAGGTCTATATCCTGACTCTAATACTAGGTCTATATCCTGACTCTAATACTAGGTCTATATCCTGACTCTAATACTAGGTCTATATCCTGACTCTACTACTAGGTCTATATCCTGACTCTAATACTAGGTCTATATCCTGACTCTACTACTAGGTCTATATCCTGACTCTACTACTAGGGTCTATATCCTGACTCTACTACTAGCTGTATCCTGTCTGAGCTGTAAGGTGTGTGTGTGTGTGTGTGTGTATGTGTATCCTGTATGAGCTGTATAGTGTGTGTGTATCCTGTCTGAGCTGTATAGTGTGTGTGTATCCTGTCTGAGCTGTAAGGTGTGTGTGTGTGTGTGTGTGTATCCTGTCTGAGCTGTATAGTGTGTGTATATCCTGTCTGAGCTGTATAGTGTGTGTGTATCCTGTCTGAGCTGTAAGGTGTGTGTGTGTGTGTGTGTATCCTGTCTGAGCTGTATAGTGTGTGTGTATCCTGTCTGAGCTGTATAGTGTGTGTGTATCCTGTCTGAGCTGTAAGGTGTGTGTGTGTGTGTGTATCCTGTCTGAGCTGTATAGTGTGTGTGTATCCTGTCTGAGCTGTATAGTGTGTGTGTATCCTGTCTGAGCTGTATAGTGTGTGTGTATCCTGTCTGAGCTGTAAGGTGTGTGTGTGTGCGTGTATCCTGTCTGAGCTGTATAGTGTGTGTGTATCCTGTCTGAGCTGTATGGTGCACCTTGGCTCCACCTATCACAGCAGGGAATGCTCCCCACGGCTATGACCAGAGGAGACTCTCGGCATGCGGCGCTGTGTGTGTGATTTTATGTTCACGTGTATGTGTGTGTGTGTGTGTGTGTGTGTGTGTGTGTATGTGTGTGTGTGTGCGTGTGCGTGTGCGTGTGCGTGTGTGTGTGTGTGTGTGATGCTGTGAGACATCAATGAGTTTCTCTCCTCTCACACAGTAGGAAACAATTAAAACAGAATGCTTAATAAGTGTATATGTAGCTCCAGTCAGTTTTTTAGTAACCCGGACGGATGGGCGGCATTATAAGGTTCTAACACTAGTCACTTTACCTCTACCTATATGTACATATCTACCTCAACTGTTTATTATCTATCCTGTTGTCTAGTCACTTTACCTCTACCTATATGTACATATCTACCTCAACTGTTTATTATCTATCCTGTTGTCTAGTCACTTTACCTCTACCTATATGTACATACCTACCTCAACTGTTTATTATCTATCCTGTTGTCTAGTCACTTTACCTCTACCTATATGTACATATCTACCTCTACACCTGTTGTATTGTTGGTTAAGGGCTTGTTAGTAAGCATTTCACTGTAAGGTCTACACCTGTTGTATTGTTGGTTAAGGGCTTGTTAGTAAGCATTTCACTGTAAGGTCTACACCTGTTGTATTGTTGGTTAAGGGCTTGTTAGTAAGCATTTCACTGTAAGGTCTACACCTGTTGTATTGTTGGTTAAGGGCTTGTTAGTAAGCATTTCACTGTAAGGTCTACACCTGTTGTATTGTTGGTTAAGGGCTTGTTAGTAAGCATTTCACTGTAAGGTCTACACCTGTTGTATTGTTGGTTAAGGGCTTGTTAGTAAGCATTTCACTGTAAGGTCTACACCTGTTGTATTGTTGGTTAAGGGCTTGTATGTAAGCATTTCACTGTAAGGTCTACACCTGTTGTATTGTTGGTTAAGGGCTTGTTAGTAAGCATTTCACTGTAAGGTCTACACCTGTTGTATTGTTGGTTAAGGGCTTGTTAGTAAGCATTTCACTGTAAGGTTTACACCTGTTGTATTGTTGGTTAAGGGCTTGTTAGTAAGTATTTCACTGTAAGGTCTACACCTGTTGTATTGTTGGTTAAGGGCTTGTTAGTAAGCATTTCACTGTAAGGTCTACACCTGTTGTATTGTTGGTTAAGGGCTTGTTAGTAAGCATTTCACTGTAAGGTCTACACCTGTTGTATTGTTGGTTAAGGGCTTGTTAGTAAGCATTTCACTGTAAGGTCTACACCTGTTGTATTGTTGGTTAAGGGCTTGTTAGTAAGCATTTCACTGTAAGGTCTACACCTGTTGTATTCGGCGCATGTGACAAATACAATTTGATTTGATTATCCATGTCCTTGTTCAGAAACATAGTATGTTACAGTTCTTCAGGTACTTGATAGGATAGTCTCAAACGGAGCTCGTCCAATTTGGTCTCCAGTGATTGTGCGTTCGCCAATGGAATGGAGGGTAGAGACAGAGGGATTATTAGCCGACGTAGTTTCATCAGGGTGCCTACAAGTCGGCCTCTCTTATGGTGTCTTTTCCTGAGTCTCTGGGATCAGGGCCAGGTCTGGGGTGAGCAGTATGTCCTGCGGCTCCAACTCGGTGAAGTAGAAATCTTAACCAAATCGAGATTAGTGATTGCTGTTCTGATGTCCAGAAGTTATTTGCAATCATAGGAAACAACGCCGGAAACATTATGTACAAATAATCCCTAACCATCAGGGGCGGCAGGTAGCCTAGCGGTTAGAGCGTTGGGCTAGTAACAGAAAGGTCACTGGTTTGAATACACAAGCCGACAAGCTGAAAAACCTGTCTGTGTCCTTTAGCAAAGCACTTAATCCTAATTTGCTCCAGTGGTGCCGTACTACTATGACTGACCCTGCAGGTACAGTAGGCCGTCATTGTAAATAAGAAGTTGTTCTTAACTGACTTGCCTAGTTAAATAAAAAATAAAATCAGGATTGGTCAGGAGAGTAAAGGGACAGCTATCCAGCACTAGCGTCATTCAAAGAGAGAGCGTAAGGGAAGGAAGGAGGGGCTTAAAGTAGGAAGTTTGATTTTCTCTATTAAAACTAAACTCACCTTTTTTCTCCAAACAGGTCTAACAGGAGATGTAACTGACCTAGATAAGAGGAAAGAAGTGTATGGGGAAAACCTTATACCTCCAAAGAAGCCAAAAACCTTCCTCCAGTTAGTATGGGAAGCCCTGCAGGACGTGACTCTGATCATCCTGGAGGTGGCTGCCTTGATCTCTCTGGGACTGTCCTTCTATCAGCCTCCAGGAGGGGACAACGGAGAGTGTGAGTACATATACACACAGGCAGTGATACACGTACAATCCTATTGTGTTAAGCCTAAGGGTCATATTAGGTGAATTTCAACCAAGGACTTAACCTGGTGTTTTACCAAAAAGGCTCAGACTTAAGTGTTTCCACCTCCAAGGCCCTGCTGCAGTGTCCCACTTGGGGCCAAAGCCAGGCCATTGGTACTTTTCAGCTTGTCTTAACATTTCAATGGCTAACTGTGAACATGGCTTTGAAAAACACCTACCACAGTTAAAACCTTCTCACAAAGCAACTGTCTTGATGATGCAGAGGTTGTTGATTCAAGTCCTCAGTGTCAGCCCTAGCTATGGAAACACAGTTCCCACTGGCGACCAGATCCAGCCCGCCCGTTAGGCAGGATTAAGTCAAGTTACGTGTTGTTGGAGGTGCATCAGTTTAGGCTCAGAAAAGCAACATTTAGCTTGTCCAGATGGCGCCTCTTCATAAGATGGTGCCGATATACAGTACATAGCCGCCTTGTTTCAGGCTCCTAAGCAACGTTACAGTATTTTTTATATAATCTTTGTTATTTCTCACGTTATTAACCCAGAACGTTCTATGCATTATTACATACAGGCAGAAAATAACTTTTGGATATCAGAGAGGCGGTAACTCACCAGCATTTTGACCAGGAATACGACTTTCCTGAATTGGATCCTTTATTCGTATCTTTCAAGGCGATTGAAGAAGTAATCGGAGTGGACTTTTAGTCAGACTCAGGAGGCATGTGTAACCGTTGCTGGACTGCACCGCTGTAGCTCTGCGTTGTGTGTGGTTCATTGAGACTATAGACGTGGACTTCGTAGATCAGGTTGTTTTAATTAATCAGAATTCACATACCTACATCCAAAACTAAAGACAAAACATTTGTAACACAAATATGTTCTGCCAACTGTCGCCTCTTTCTACAACATAGACGCACAATACAAAGGACTGGGATCAGTGGAGGAGCTAGCCATCACTCACACATACAATACCTTAGCTAGCAACCACATGTTGAATTCAGAATGTTAATATCACCCTAAAAAGTATTACATCTTAATAATACCATACACTTATGAGTAAACTCCAAATACACAACATTATTCATGAACAAAACACTGTATATGACTCTGTGCTTAAAGGAATTAAACTTTTCTGAAGACGATAGAAAAATCATGCCTACCTCTCATAGTGCATCAAAATGATTTGGGCACGAGCACGCAGGGCAATGGACAATAAAGTAGATGAGCTCAGGACGAGGATCTCCTTCCATATAGATATCAGGGACTGTTTCACATTGACGTTGACGTTGAGACTGGTGTTTTGCGGGTTCTATTTAATGAAGCTGCCAGTTGAGGACTTGTGAGGTGTCTGTTTCTCAAACTAGACACTCTAGTGTATTTGTCCTCTTGCTCAGTTGTGCATTGGGGCCTCCCACTCCTCTTTCTACACTGTTTAGAGCCAGTTTGCGCTGTTCTGTGAAGGGAGTAGTACACAGCGTTGTACGAGATCTTCAGTTTCTTGGCAATTTCTCGCATGGAATAGCCTTCATTTCTCAGAACAATTATTGCTTCTTTAATCAGCACAACAGTTTGCAGCTGTGCTAACATAATTGCAAAAGGGTTTTTTAATGATCAATTAGCCTTTTAAAATGATAAACTTGATTAGCTAACACAACCTGCCATTGGAACACAAGAGTGATGGTTGCTGATAATGGGTCTCTGTACGCCTATGTAGATATTCCATTAAAAATCAGCCGTTTCCAGCTACAATAATCATTCACTATCAGACTATTAAATAGCCATCACTAGCCGGCCTCCGCCCAGTACCCTGCCCTGCTACCATCCGGTTACTCATCCCTGCACCTTAGAGGTTGCTGCTCTATGTACATAGACATGGAACACTGGTTCCTTTTAATAATGGAACATCATGCTGGTTAATTGTGCCTTGAATTCTAAATAATCACAGGCAGTGTCACCAACAAAGCACCCCCACACCATCACACCTCCTCCATGCTTCACAGTGGGAACCGGAGATCATCCGTTGACCTACTCTGAGTCTCACAAAGACACAGCGGTTGTGATGCTGGGAATAAAAGCTCCTTTATGAAGTGTCTGCACTCAGCCAAATATTGCTGCTCCCTTTAATGTATAATCTCTTCACTATACACATATTTACAGTGAGGCAGACAGTGTCTGTATGAGTGAATCTAGGATCATACAGAATCCTGCTCATTACCTAACGTCACTTTCACTTTTAGACTATTAATTCAACTGTATTCCCTGTGTGTTTTTATAGTAGTAATAGAACACAATGCTGTATAGTAGTAATAGAACACAATGCTGTATAGCAGTAATAGAACACAATGCTGTATAGTAGTAATAGAACACAATGCTGTATAGTAGTAATAGAACACAAGGCTGTATAGTAGTAATAGAACACAATGCTGTATAGTAGTAATAGAACACAATGCTGTATAGTAGTAATAGAACACAATGCTGTATAGTAGTAATATAACACAATGCTGTATAGTAGTAATAGAACACAATGCTGTATAGTAGTAATAGAACACAATGCTGTATAGTAGTAATAGAACACAATGCTGTATAGTAGTAATAGAACACAATGCTGTATAGTAGTAATAGAACACAATGCTGTATAGTAGTAATAGAACACAATGCTGTATAGTAGTAATAGAACACAATGCTGTATAGCAGTAATAGAACACAATGCTGTATAGCAGTAATAGAACACAATGCTGTGTAGTAGTAATAGAACACAATGCTGTATAGTAGTAATAGAACACAATGCTGTATAGTAGTAATAGAACACAATGCTGTGTAGTAGTAATAGAACACAATGCTGTATAGTAGTAATAGGACACAATGCTGTATAACAGTAATAGAACACAATGCTGTATAGTAGTAATAGAACACAATGCTGTATAGTAGTAATAGAACACAATGCTGTATAGTAGTAATAGAACACAATGCTGTATAGCAGTAATAGAACACAATGCTGTATAGTAGTAATAGAACACAATGCTGTATAGTAGTAATAGAACACAATGCTGTATAGTAGTAATAGAACACAATGCTGTATAGCAGTAATAGAACACAATGCTGTATAGTAGTAATAGAACACAATGCTGTATAGCAGTAATAGAACACAATGCTGTATAGCAGTAATAGAACACAATGCTGTATAGCAGTAATAGAACACAATGCTGTATAGTAGTAATAGAACACAATGCTGTATAGTAGTAATAGAACACAATGCTGTATAGTAGTAATAGAACACAATGCTGTATAGTAGTAATAGAACACAATGCTGTATAGTAGTAATAGAACACAATGCTGTATAGTAGTAATAGAACACAATGCTGTATAGTAGTAATAGAACACAATGCTGTATAGTAGTAATAGAACACAATGCTGTATAGTAGTAATAGAACACAATGCTGTATAGTAGTAATAGAACACAATGCTGTATAGTAGTAATAGAACACAATGCTGTATAGTAGTAATAGAACACAATGCTGTATAGCAGTAATAGAACACAATGCTGTATAGCAGTAATAGAACACAATGCTGTATAGTAGTAATAGAACACAATGCTGTATAGTAGTAATAGAACACAATGCTGTATAGTAGTAATAGAACACAATGCTGTGTAGTAGTAATAGAACACAATGCTGTATAGTAGTAATAGGACACAATGCTGTATAACAGTAATAGAACACAATGCTGTATAGTAGTAATAGAACACAATACTGTATAGTAGTAATAGAACACAATGCTGTATAGTAGTAATAGAACACAATGCTGTATAGCAGTAATAGAACACAATGCTGTATAGTAGTAATAGAACACAATGCTGTATAGTAGTAATAGAACACAATGCTGTATAGTAGTAATAGAACACAATGCTGTATAGTAGTAATAGAACACAATGCTGTATAGTAGTATGTCCGTGCATGCGTCTGTGTGTGTATGTCTGTGCATGCGTCTGTGTGTGTATGTCTGTGC
>CM042409.1:1307500-1346968 GCA_023634145.1 Thymallus thymallus
TGACCTCAATCCTATAGAAAATGTGTGGGCTGAACTGGAAAAAGTGTGTGCGAGCAAGGAGGCCTACAAACCTGACTCAGTTACACCAGTTCTGTCAGGAGGAATGGGCCAAAATTCACCCAACTTATTGTGGGAAGCTTGTGGAAGGCTACCTGAAACGTTTGATCCAAGTTAAACAATTTAAAGGCAATGCTACCAAATACTAATTGAGTATGTAAACTTCTGACCCACTGGGAATGTGATGAAAGAAATAAAAGCTGAAATAAATAATTCTCTCTACTATTATTATTCTGACATTTCACATTCTTAAAATAAAGTGGTGATCCTAACTGACCTAACTGAAATTGTGAAAAATTGAGTTTAAATGTATTTGGCTAAGGTGTATGTAAACTTCCGACTTCAAGTGTATATTTACGATGTGCCTACTGGCTGCTGGAGGTCTGGCCTGATGTGGGAAGTGGCCAGCTCTGGTTCCCTCTCCTCTCCTTTACTGTCTTGTTATCTGTGTTATCTGTGGTTCTATAAACCAACACACAGGGGAGGATGGCCAACAACACACAGTCACCCCTAGCCACCCTCGCCGTGCACCCAATACCCACCAGGACCAACATTTAACCCCCCTAACTACCCCCCTAACTACCCTAACCCCTGATCCCTGATCAACACCAACCAACCCGGCTTCAGTCACTCAGAAAGAGGAGCATATCCATACACATTACTGCATCTCATCCATATCTCCTCCTCCATCCCCAATACAGTTTACACTGTAGTGAGAAGTAAATCATAGCCTGGGGTTACATCAACATGATCCAAGCCTGTGATTGGATAAATCAACATGATCACAGCCTGTGATTGGATAAATCAACATGATCACAGCCTGTGATTGGTTAAATTCACCAAGAGGTCTTCTGAGTTAAACTAATAGTAACTTCTCAAGGAAATATTTAACATTTACCTATTCACCCCAGACAGACTTCAAAGATATTCAACTTCAACTGATTCATGTTTTGATCATCTGTGCGATGCCATGCTATCCCTGTTTGGGGATGACTGCTCCGCTCCTGAAACACGTCTTTAGTTAGTCTGAGCAGCTCCTCCAGACTACTACATAATACATTGGTTGCGTCCCAAATGGCACCCTATTCCTTATGGACTACGTAGGGAAAAGAGTGCCATTTGGGACGTAATATATGTATTATATAGTAGTCTGGAGGAGCTGCTCAGACTAACTAAAGAGTAGACTGGATGAGTACTGTGTGGTTTGATGCATCCTACTGATGTAAAGTATCCACCCTCCTATAAAGGAAGCGTTGCCTGTGAAGTGTTCAGTACCGTATTCACAAGGGAAGGAAAACAACCACTCTGGGAACTCCCAGTGTAAAATACTAAGAGTTTAACATCATTCAAAACATCATTTCTAGATGTAAATATAATTTCATGTTGTTCTTAAGCATTCCCTCCAATTCCATCCCTGAGTATGTAACTGATGGTGGTTTTTCCAGTTGTCTAGATGTCTTGTAGCCATTGTGTTGCAATGATAGAATTTGATCTTCCAGCAGTTTATCCACAGCAGTCTTTGTTAGTCCGGTGTAGCTCAGATGGTAGAGCATGGCACTTGCAATGCCAGGGTTGTGTGGTTTGATTGATTTGAACAGGATCCAACTAAATTCCCAAGTACTTGAACTCTTTAAATGTTGTATCTAAAAAAAATAAAAAAAATAAAGCTATTTGTGCGTCAAAGATCCAATGAACTGAATAGATAACCATTACCCAGAGTTTAGCAAGCTGCAGATAAGGGTTTCTGCCTGGTAGTTACTGTATGTTTTCAACAGAACTAACTCTCCAACTAGCCTACTTAAACTCTAAGTTATTCATTGTTTGTTTTCAATTGGTTGATACAAATGAGCCAATGAGCATTCATCCTGTTGTTGGTAGGATGCACCTTGTAGTAACAATGGTCTGTGTACGATGATGTGCCTTTCAAGATCCTCCATCCTTAACCTTCTATCAGACCTCTGCAGTGCTCCTTCAGAAACCTATTCTTGTTTTAGAAATCTGTGTTTGTGGAAGGATTTCTTTCCTATAGTCTTTTTCTCCCCAGCGTTCAATTCCTCTCTCCCTCTGTCTGACCTTGGATTCTGACCTCACTGTTACACTGCATGCTTTGACTTGGTCCTGTGTGTGTATGTGTGTGTGTGTGTGGCTGTGTGTGTTAACTCTGTGATTCTGTGTCTTGACACCTCATAAAATATCTGAATGGCTTTTCTTGGACTGTTGATGTGTGGAATTCCCTGTAGTCTGTATGTGAGTACATACTGCATAGTCACATTATTTTCCTACTTGACTGCATAGTCACATTATTTTCCTACTTGACTGCATAGTCACATTATTTTCAAATCTAGTTGTTTTATCAATTATCTATTTGGATTGACATTATTTCCAGTAGTTGCTGACTCGTTAGCAAGCCCAGACATCCACATGACCGTCCCCTGAAGTACAACCTGTTAGCAGACATCCACATGACCGTCCCCTGAAGTACAACCTGTTAGCAGACATCCACATGACCGTCCCCTGAAGTACAACCTGTTAGCAGACATCCACATGACTGTCCCCTGAAGTACAACCTGTTAGCAGACATCCACATGACCGTCCCCTGAAGTACAACCTGTTAGCAGACATCCACATGACCGTCCCCTGAAGTACAACCTGTTAGCAGACATCCACATGACCGTCCCCTGAAGTACAACCTGTTAGCAGACATCCACATGACCATCCCCTGAAGTACAACCTGTTAGCAGACATCCACATGACCGTCCCCTGAAGTACAACCTGTTAGCAGACATCCACATGACCGTCCCCTGAAGTACAACCTGTTAGCAGACATCCACATGACCGTCCCCTGAAGTACAACCTGTTAGCAGACATGTTGAATGTTTGTCCTGTTTGTTTTCTGCTTTGGATCTTTTAGTTCTGTGTCTCGTATGTCTCCATCTTAGGTCAAATACAGGATGGCAATATGGAGAACAACCACACTAAAGGTAACCTACTTTCAACTTTCCCCCATGGTTTGTCTTGGATGGGCTCTAACTAGTCTTGCAAAATCCAGTAACTTTCCAAACATTCCCAGGTTCTCCAATAATCCTGGTTGGAGGATTCCCGATTTCCTTCTGATTCTAGGGATTTTTCGACCAGGATTTATGCGAATTTTTGGAAACGTATCTGACTTTTTGCCACCCTAGCTCCTCTAACATTCCCCTAACGTTGAGTGTCTAAGGTTAATCTAATGTTGAGTTAACATCCATTCAGCCTGATGTACGTCTTGTGTCTGCAGTGTGGTTGTCAGTCAGTCTGCAGCATCGTGGCTGTCTCAGGCCTGTACAGGGTATTGTTAACAGGTCAGGTAACAGGGCTGTACAGGGTATTGTTAACAGGTAAGGTAACAGGGCTGTACAGGGTATTGTTAACAGGTCAGGTAACAGGGCTGTACAGGGTATTGCTAACAGGTCAGGTAACAGGGCTGTACAGGGTATTGTTAACAGGTCAGGTAACAGGGCTGTACAGGGTATTGTTAACAGGTCAGGTAACAGGGCTGTACAGGGTATTGTTAACAGGTCAGGTAACAGGGCTGTACAGGGTATTGTTAACAGGTCAGGTAACAGGGCTGTACAGGGTATTGTTAACAGGTCAGGTAACAGGGCTGTACAGGGTATTGTTAACAGGTCAGGTAACAGGGCTGTACAGGGTATTGTTAACAGGTCAGGTAACAGGGCTGTACAGGGTATTGTTAACAGGTCAGGTAACAGGGCTGTACAGGGTATTGTTAACAGGTCAGGTAACAGGGCTGTACAGGGTATTGTTAACAGGTCAGTTAACAGGGCTGTACAGGGTATTGTTAACAGGTCAGGTAACAGGGCTGTACAGGGTATTGTTAACAGGTCAGGTAACAGGGCTGTACAGGGTATTGTTAACAGGTCAGATAACAGGGCTGTACAGGGTATTGTTAACAGGTCAGGTAACAGGGCTGTACAGGGTATTGTTAACAGGTCAGGTAACAGGGCTGTACAGGGTATTGTTAACAGGTCAGGTAACAGGGCTGTACAGGGTATTGTTAACAGGTCAGGTAACAGGGCTGTACAGGGTATTGTTAACAGGTCAGGTAACAGGGCTGTACAGGGTATTGTTAACAGGTCAGTTAACAGGGCTGTACAGGGTATTGTTAACAGGTCAGGTAACAGGGCTGTACAGGGTATTGTTAACAGGTCAGGTAACAGGGCTGTACAGGGTATTGTTAACAGGTCAGGTAACAGGGAAGTACAGGGTATTGTTAACAGGTCAGGTAACAGGGCTGTACAGGGTATTGTTAACAGGTCAGGTAACAGGGCTGTACAGGGTATTGTTAACAGGTCAGGTAACAGGGCTGTACAGGGTATTGTTAACAGGTCAGGTAACAGGGCTGTACAGGGTATTGTTAACAGGTCAGGTAACAGGGCTGTACAGGGCAGTTAACAGGTCAGGTAACAGGCCTGTACAGGGTATTGTTAACAGGTCAGGTAACAGGGCTGTACAGGGTATTGTTAACAGGTCAGGTAACAGGGCTGTACAGGGTATTGTTAACAGGTCAGGTAACAGGGCTGTACAGGGTATTGTTAACAGGTCAGGTAACAGGGCTGTACAGGGTATTGTTAACAGGTCAGGTAACAGGGCTGTACAGGGTATTGTTAACAGGTCAGTTAACAGGGCTGTACAGAGTATTGTTAACAGGTCAGGTAACAGGGCTGTACAGGGTATTGTTAACAGGTCAGGTAACAGGGCTGTACAGGGTATTGTTAACAGGTCAGGTAACAGGGCTGTACAGAGTATTGTTAACAGGTCAGGTAACAGGGCTGTACAGGGTATTGTTAACAGGTCAGTTAACAGGGCTGTACAGAGTATTGTTAACAGGTCAGGTAACAGGGCTGTACAGGGTATTGTTAACAGGTCAGGTAACAGGGCTGTACAGGGTATTGTTAACAGGTCAGGTAACAGGGCTGTACAGGGTATTGTTAACAGGTCAGGTAACAGGGCTGTACAGAGTATTGTTAACAGGTCAGGTAACAGGGCTGTACAGGGCATTGTTAACAGGTCAGGTAACAGGGCTGTACAGGGTATTGTTAACAGGTCAGGTAACAGGGCTGTACAGGGCATTGTTAACAGGTCAGGTAACAGGGCTGTACAGGGTATTGTTAACAGGTCAGGTAACAGGGCTGTACAGGGTATTGTTAACAGGTCAGGTAACAGGGCTGTACAGGGTATTGTTAACAGGTCAGTTAACAGGGCTGTACAGGGTATTGTTAACAGGTCAGGTAACAGGGCTGTACAGGGTATTGTTAACAGGTCAGGTAACAGGGCTGTACAGGGTATTGTTAACAGGTCAGGTAACAGGGCTGTACAGGGCATTGTTAACAGGTCAGGTAACAGGGCTGTACAGAGTATTGTTAACAGGTCAGGTAACAGGGCTGTACAGGGTATTGTTAACAGGTCAGGTAACAGGGCTGTACAGGGTATTGTTAACAGGTCAGGTAACAGGGCTGTACAGGGTATTGTTAACAGGTCAGGTAACAGGGCTGTACAGGGTATTGTTAACAGGTCAGGTAACAGGGCTGTACAGGGTATTGTTAACAGGTCAGGTAACAGGGCTGTACAGGGTATTGTTAACAGGTCAGGTAACAGGGCTGTACAGAGTATTGTTAACAGGTCAGGTAACAGGGCTGTACAGGGTATTGTTAACAGGTCAGTTAACAGGGCTGTACAGAGTATTGTTAACAGGTCAGGTAACAGGGCTGTACAGGGTATTGTTAACAGGTCAGGTAACAGGGCTGTACAGGGTATTGTTAACAGGTCAGGTAACAGGGCTGTACAGGGTATTGTTAACAGGTCAGGTAACAGGGCTGTACAGGGTATTGTTAACAGGTCAGGTAACAGGGCTGTACAGGGCATTGTTAACAGGTCAGGTAACAGGGCTGTACAGGGTATTGTTAACAGGTCAGGTAACAGGGCTGTACAGGGCATTGTTAACAGGTCAGGTAACAGGGCTGTACAGGGTATTGTTAACAGGTCAGGTAACAGGGCTGTACAGGGTATTGTTAACAGGTCAAGTAACAGGGCTGTACAGGGTATTGTTAACAGGTCAGGTAACAGGGCTGTACAGGGTATTGTTAACAGGTCAGTTAACAGGGCTGTACAGAGTATTGTTAACAGGTCAGGTAACAGGGCTGTACAGGGTATTGTTAACAGGTCAGGTAACAGGGCTGTACAGGGTATTGTTAACAGGTCAGGTAACAGGGCTGTACAGAGTATTGTTAACAGGTCAGGTAACAGGGCTGTACAGGGTATTGTTAACAGGTCAGTTAACAGGGCTGTACAGAGTATTGTTAACAGGTCAGGTAACAGGGCTGTACAGGGTATTGTTAACAGGTCAGGTAACAGGGCTGTACAGGGTATTGTTAACAGGTCAGGTAACAGGGCTGTACAGGGTATTGTTAACAGGTCAGGTAACAGGGCTGTACAGGGTATTGTTAACAGGTCAGGTAACAGGGCTGTACAGGGTATTGTTAACAGGTCAGGTAACAGGGCTGTACAGGGTATTGTTAACAGGTCAAGTAACAGGGCTGTACAGGGTATTGTTAACAGGTCAGGTAACAGGGCTGTACAGGGTATTGTTAACAGGTCAGTTAACAGGGCTGTACAGAGTATTGTTAACAGGTCAGGTAACAGGGCTGTACAGGGTATTGTTAACAGGTCAGTTAACAGGGCTGTACAGAGTATTGTTAACAGGTCAGGTAACAGGGCTGTACAGGGTATTGTTAACAGGTCAGGTAACAGGGCTGTACAGGGTATTGTTAACAGGTCAGGTAACAGGGCTGTACAGAGTATTGTTAACAGGTCAGGTAACAGGGCTGTACAGGGTATTGTTAACAGGTCAGTTAACAGGGCTGTACAGAGTATTGTTAACAGGTCAGGTAACAGGGCTGTACAGGGTATTGTTAACAGGTCAGGTAACAGGGCTGTACAGGGTATTGTTAACAGGTCAGGTAACAGGGCTGTACAGGGTATTGTTAACAGGTCAGGTAACAGGGCTGTACAGGGTATTGTTAACAGGTCAGGTAACAGGGCTGTACAGGGTATTGTTAACAGGTCAGGTAACAGGGCTGTACAGGGTATTGTTAACAGGTCAAGTAACAGGGCTGTACAGGGTATTGTTAACAGGTCAGGTAACAGGGCTGTACAGGGTATTGTTAACAGGTCAGTTAACAGGGCTGTACAGAGTATTGTTAACAGGTCAGGTAACAGGGCTGTACAGGGTATTGTTAACAGGTCAGGTAACAGGGCTGTACAGGGTATTGTTAACAGGTCAGGTAACAGGGCTGTACAGAGTATTGTTAACAGGTCAGGTAACAGGGCTGTACAGGGTATTGTTAACAGGTCAGTTAACAGGGCTGTACAGAGTATTGTTAACAGGTCAGGTAACAGGGCTGTACAGGGTATTGTTAACAGGTCAGGTAACAGGGCTGTACAGGGTATTGTTAACAGGTCAGGTAACAGGGCTGTACAGGGCATTGTTAACAGGTCAGGTAACAGGGCTGTACAGGGTATTGTTAACAGGTCAGGTAACAGGCCTGTACAGGGTATTGTTAACAGGTCAGGTAACAGGGCTGTACAGGGTATTGTTAACAGGTCAGGTAACAGGGCTGTACAGGGTATTGTTAACAGGTCAGGTAACAGGGCTGTACAGGGTATTGTTAACAGGTCAGGTAACAGGGCTGTACAGGGTATTGTTACCCTGCAGACACAAATGTTAACAATCACATTATTATTTCATATTTTAAGTAGAAATTATGCACCAATATTGAATTGTTTAAAGCCTGTTATATTAAATGAAGTTCCCTTTAATATAAACCACATGGAGAATTCAATACATCAGATTTTTTTATATGAATAAAAGCTTGCTAAAGTTTTGACATGTCCCTCTATCAACCCTGTGTCACTTCTAGAAAGATTCCAACCCAGTTAATCCCCAAAAGTTTCACCGTCGTTGTAAAGCCCTGGTTATTTTGTTGTTGAACAAATTCATTTTCTGAAGATTATTATTTATTTCATGTGATTAGTGATTCTTTTACGTCTGTACCTCATTTTAAGGTCAAACTATCCCTTTTTATTTATTTTATTCTGAACGTCCAGTAGTCAAATCATAGTGTAAAAGCAGGTGAGCTGGTTCTACTCTTTTTGACCATGTTCTGGTGTTTTGTGGTGAGAAACTGAGTGGGTCGAGAACAACACTGTTACCCATAGATCGACAGGCTAGAAATATTTTAGCAGTTATATGTGTATTGTGAAGCTTGCATTCAATTGACACTTAATAGGCACTTACTATAGTATTTTTTTAATTTAGCCTCTTGAGATGTAAAAACATTTTTAACATGTTACAGTTCTCAAAATGCAATGAATGGGTGGAATCAACCATAAATGACTGTAGGAAGGATGTGAACTAGACAAATATTTTTCACTTAACTACAATGATCAATGCTTGAGACAGTTGTGGTGAGACGTTAGAACCAATTAAAATATCAATGTATTGAAGATGTGCTGTAGAATATTCCACAGCAGTCTGTGTTGGGCACAACACTGGTATGTAATAGGTTAGTTGAATATCTGGTCTGTATCACCTGAATGGATGGATCAGCCTAAGTTGTGGTATTTCCAATATAGAACAGACTACAGGGACATCACATGCAGGGCCGGCTCTAGACAATATCCACATAAGTGGTCACTTAGGGCCCCCAGGGCTCCTGACCCCCCAGGGCTGTTGCAGTGACCTTATTACTACCACACCAGCAGTCATGAGTCATGATCATAGTAAAATTCCATGTGACTGTTGAACCACTGTAATCTAATTGTATGCTCTCTGGGCATGCATTGGTAGTACCCAATTTGCTAAAGACCATCAGGTCCTAATGTCCTGGTACTCAGGGTCATATTGTCCCTCTAACCCCTCTGACATCAATGCAGATGCGATGGAAAATCACATCAAACACATTAAAACAGTATGTGTTTTTAAAACTCACCTCACTGTGATGATCAATTTGAATAAATAAGTTCAACAGCAGGTTGAAACTGAGTGGAAAACATGGTGGTTGTGGATGTTGTTTCAAAGCCTAACACAATGAAATGGACAGTCAATCAATCAATCAAATGTATCTATAAAGCCCTTTTTACATCAGCCGATGTCACAAAGTGCTATACAGAAACCCAGCCTAAAACCCCAAACATCAAGCAATGCCGATGTAGAAGCACGGTGGCTAGGAAAAACTCCCTAGAAAGGCAGAAACCTAGGAAGAAACCTAGAGAGGAACCAGGCTTTGAGGGGTGGCCAGTCCTCTTCTGGCTGTGCCGGGTGGAGATTATAACAATACATGGCCATTAACGACAGATCTTTCTTCAAGATGTTCAAATGTTCATAGATGACCAGCAGGGTCAAATAATAATCACAGTGGTTGTAGAGTGTGCAACAGGTCAGTACATCAGGAGTAAATGCCACTTGGCTTTTCATAGTCCGGCATTTAGATGTTGACATAGCAGGTGTGGTAGAGCGAGCGAGGTGAAAACAGCAGGTCTGGGACAAGGTGGCACGTCCAATGAACAGGTCAGGGTTCCATAACCGCAGGCAGAAGAGTTGAAACCGGTGCAGCAGCACGACCAGGTGGACTGGGGACAGCTAGGAGTCATCAGGGCAGGTGGTCCTGAAGCATGGTCCTCCGGGTAGGCTCAGGTCCTCCGGGAGAGGAGGTAGAGTGGGAGAGAGAGAGAATTAGAGGGAGCATACTTAAATTCACACAAGACACTGGATAATAACATCAGATTTAACAAACTGACCCTAGCCCCCCGGCACATAGACTATTGCAGCATAGATACTGGAGGCTGAGACAGGGGGGGTCTGGTGCTTTCTAAGGTAATGATTATTTAAAAACACCCATATTATGCATATTAGAGCACATGCATACGCATAGGCTTAAAAAATCATCTAATTATGATGGCGTTGTTATAAAATACATAGCCTACGCATATTACTGTACACATGGCAGAAAAACTAAACACTAAACTAATTTAAGGTACATAATTGTTGTAGTCTATACTCCAAAACTAAACTAATTTTAGTAATGGCCTTTGAGTTTAAACTATATTATTATGGAAGGACTGGTTACCTCTGATCCTCTCCTAAATGTATATCCACAAGTCTGGGAGAGAACGTGTAGCCCTAGGGGAGGCTGTTGGTTAATTGATGGTTCTGGGTAGCTTACAGTTAGCTTACAGTTATAGTGAATTTGGATTATGATTTTTTATTTATTTTCATAATTCATTGGGTGACACCTTTAGCTATACATAATATCTGTTTGGATCTCCTCTCTGTGCTTTATTCCTTTCCCGAGCGTGCAGACGGACTGTCAACAGTTTAATTGAATCTGCAGGAGCCCATGGCATACAGAGTTTAGTTGGGTTATTACCTGTCATGCAGCGAGAGCATGGCCCCCAAACAGTGTAGTGTGCAGAGCTGTCATCAAGGCAAAGCGTGGCTACTTTGATCTAAAATATAATATATATTTTGATTTGTTTAACACTTTTTTGTTTACTACATGATTGCATAGTTTTTACATCTTCACCACTATTATTCTACAATGTAGAAAATACTGAAAATAAAGGAAAACCCTGGAATGAGTAGATGTGTCCAAACCTTTGACTGGTACTGTATACCAGTTGGGTTCTCAACTTCCTGTTGAGAGTTAGAATAGTATACAGGGTGTGAGTCAAACATGTGGTTGTGCATCAGCAGTTTTTCTAACATGACATACTGTAAGTCTTGGCAAAATGTGTAGAACTGCAGGAAATGTACTATAAAACTGTTTTTTTCTCTACCGTCAAGAGTGCGGGGCACAAAAAAACAATCTTGCTTTGGGCCCCCAAAAGGCTAGGGAAGGCCCTGATCCCATAATAACCACTGTCTCTGTGTTCCTCTGGTTGTTTCAGTGAAGAAGCAGGATGGAGCGGCTGCCATGGAGATGCAGCCTCTGAAGAGCGCCGAGGGAGGAGAGATGGAGGAGAAGGAGAAGAAGAAAGCAAATGTCTCCAAAAAAGAGAAGTCTGTTCTCCAGGGGAAACTGACCAAGCTGGCTGTTCAGATCGGCAAAGCCGGTACGGCAGATCAGTCAATATGATATCATCTACAATCAATAGATTATAGAGTAGACTGAGGGAAGAAGAGTATTCAACTCACACACAGAGTAGAGTATTCAACTCACACACAGAGTAGAGTATTCAACTCACACACAGAGTAGAGTATTCAACTTACACACAGAGTAGAGTATTCAACTTACACACAGAGTAGAGTATTCAACTCACACACAGAGTAGAGTATTCAACTCACACACAGAGTAGAGTATTCAACTTACACACAGAGTAGAGTATTCAACTCACACACAGAGTAGAGTATTCAACTCACACACAGAGTAGAGTATTCAACTTACACACAGAGTAGAGTATTCAACTCACACACAGAGTAGAGTATTCAACTCACACACAGAGTAGAGTATTCAACTTACACACAGAGTAGAGTATTCAACTCACACACAGAGTAGAGTATTCAACTCACACACAGAGTAGAGTATTCAACTCACACAATTTACATGTTAATTATTTCAAATGTATGTAAATTGTAAAGTATTTTCTCTGTAATGTATTTTTCCATATGTGTTTGGCCTCAGTAAAACTAATAAATTGAATTAAAATAGAGTCGAATAGAGCAGTAGAGTAGAACAAAGTAGAGTAGAGTAGAACAAAGTAGAGTAGAATAAAGTAGAGTAGAGTAGAGTATAACAAAGCAGAGTATAAGAGAATAGAATAGATCAGAATAGAATAGAGTAGGGTAGATAGAGAATAATAGAGTAGAATAGAGTAGTGTAGAACAGAGTAGAGTAGAATATAATAGACTAGAATAGAGTAGAGTAAATGAGAGTAAATTAGAGTAGAATAGAGTAGAATAGAGTAGAAAATAATGGAATAGAGTAGTGTTGTAGAATATAGTAGAATAGAATGTAATAGAGTAGAGTAGAGTACAGTAGAGAATAACATAATAGAGTAGAGAAGAATAGAGTAGAGTAGAGAATAATAGAGTAGATTAGAGTAGATAGAGAATAGTAGAGTAGAGAATAATAGAGTAGATAGAGAATAATAGAGTAGATAGAGAATAGTAGAGTAGAGTAGATAGAGAATAATAGAGTAGATAGAGAATAGTAGAGTAGAGTAGAGAATAATAGAGTAGAGTAGAGAATAATAGAGTAGAGTAGAGTAGATAGAGAATAGTAGAGTAGAGTAGAGTAGAGAATAATAGAGTAGAGTAGAGAATAATAGAGTAGATAGAGAATAATAGAGTAGATAGAGAATAGTAGAGTAGAGTAGATAGAGAATAGTAGAGAAGAGTAGAGAATAATAGAGTAGAGTAGAGAATAATAGAGTAGATAGAGAATAGTAGAGTAGAGAATAATAGAGTAGAGTAGAGAATAATAGAGTAGATAGAGAATAATAGAGTAGAGTAGAGAATAATAGAGTAGATAGAGAATAATAGAGTAGATAGAGAATAATAGAGTAGAGTAGAGAATAATAGAGTAGAGTAGAGAATAATAGATTAGATTAGAGAATAATAGAGTAGAGAACAATAGAGTAGAAAGAGAATAGTACAGAATAGTAGAGTAGAGATTAATAGAGTAGAGTAGAGTAGATAGAGTAGAGAATACTAGAGAATAATAGAGTAGATAGAGAATAATAGAGTAGAGTAGAGTAGATAGAGAATAATAGAGTAGATAGAGTAGAGTAGATAATAATAGAGTAGAGTAGAGTAGAGAATAATAGAGAATAATAGAGTAGATAGAGAATAATAGAGTAGAGTAGAGTAGATAGAGAATAATAGAGTAGAGAATAATAGAGAAGATAGAGTAGAGTAGAGAATAATAGAGTAGAGTAGATAGAGAATAATAGAGTAGAGTAGAGTAGATAGAGAATAATAGAGTAGATAGAGAATAATAGAGTAGATAAAGAATAATAGAGAATAGTAGAGTAGATAGAGAGTAGTAGAGAATAATAGAGTAGATAGAGAATAATAGAGTAGAGTAGAGTAGAGTAGAGTAGATAGAGAATAGTAGAGAATAATAGAGTAGATAGAGTAGAGTAGATAGAGAATAGTAGAGAATAGTAGAGTAGAGATTAATAGAGTAGAGTAGAGTAGATAGAGTAGAGTAGAAAATAATAGAGAATAATAGAGTAGAAAGAGAATAATAGAGTAGAGTAGATAGAGAATAATAGAGTAGAGTAGAGTAGAGAATAATAGAGTAGATAGAGAATAATAGAGTAGAGTAGTTAGAGAATAATAGAGTAGAGAATAATAGAGAAGATAGAGTAGAGTAGAGAATAATAGAGTAGAGTAGATAGAGAATAATAGAGTAGAGTAGATAGAGAATAATAGACTAGAGTAGATAGAGAATAATAGAGTAGATAGAGTAGAGTAGAGAATAATAGAGAATAATAGAGTAGATAGAGAATAATAGAGTAGAAAGAGAATAATAGAGAATAGTAGAGTAGATAGAGAATAGTAGAGAATAATAGAGTAGATAGAGTAGAGTAGATAGAGAATAGTAGAGAATAGTAGAGTAGAGTAGATAGAGTAGAGTAGAGAATAATAGAGTAGATAGAGAATAGTAGAGTAGAGTAGATAGAGTAGAGTAGAGAATAATAGAGTAGATAGAGAATAATAGAGTAGATAGAGTAGAGTAGATAGAGAATAGTAGAGAATAGTAGAGTAGATAGAGTAGAGTAGAGAATAATAGAGTAGAGTAGAGTAGATAGAGAATAATAGAGTAGATAGAGTAGAGCAGAGAATAATAGAGTAGATAGAGAATAATAGAGTAGATCGAGTAGAGTAGAGTAGAGTAGATAGAGTAGAGTAGAGAATAATAGAGTAGATAGAGAATAATAGAGTAGATAGAGTAGAGTAGAGAATAATAGAGTAGATAGAGAATAATAGAGTAGATCGAGTAGAGTAGAGTAGAGTAGATAGAGTAGAGTAGAGAATAATAGAGTAGATAGAGAATAATAGAGTAGATAGAGAATAATAGAGTAGAGTAGAGTAGCTAGAGAATAATAGAGAATAATAGAGTAGAGTAGATAGAGAATAGTAGAGAATAATAGAGTAGATAGAGTAGAGTAGAGAATAATAGAGTAGATAGAGAATGGTAGAGAATAGTAGAGAATAGTAGAGAATAGTAGAGTAGAGAATAATAGAGTTGATAGAGAATAATATAGAATAGTAGAGTAGATAGATTTTTCCATATGTGTTTGGCCTCAGTAAAACTAATAAATTGAATTAAAATAGAGTCGAATAGAGCAGTAGAGTAGAACAAAGTAGAGTAGAGTAGAACAAAGTAGAGTAGAATAAAGTAGAGTAGAGTAGAGTATAACAAAGCAGAGTATAATAGCATAGAATAGATCAGAATAGAATAGAGTAGGGTAGATAGAGAATAATAGAGTAGAATAGAGTAGTGTAGAACAGAGTAGAGTAGAATATAATAGACTAGAATAGAGTAGAGTAAATGAGAGTAAATTAGAGTAGAATAGAGTAGAATAGAGTAGAATAGAGTAGAAAATAATGGAATAGAGTAGTGTTGTAGAATATAGTAGAATAGAATGTAATAGAGTAGAGTAGAGTACAGTAGAGAATAACATAATAGAGTAGAGAAGAATAGAGTAGAGTAGAGTAGAGAATAATAGAGTAGAGTAGAGTAGATAGAGAATAGTAGAGTAGAGAATAATAGAGTAGATAGAGAATAATAGAGTAGATAGAGAATAGTAGAGTAGAGTAGATAGAGAATAATAGAGTAGATAGAGAATAGTAGAGTAGAGTAGAGAATAATAGAGTAGAGTAGAGTAGAGTAGATAGAGAATAGTAGAGTAGAGTAGAGTAGAGAATAATAGAGTAGAGTAGAGAATAATAGAGTAGATAGAGAATAATAGAGTAGATAGAGAATAGTAGAGTAGAGTAGATAGAGAATAATAGAGTAGATAGAGAATAGTAGAGTAGAGAATAATAGAGTAGAGTAGAGAATAATAGAGTAGATAGAGAATAGTAGAGTAGAGAATAATAGAGTAGAGTAGAGAATAATAGAGTAGATAGAGAATAATAGAGTAGAGTAGAGAATAATAGAGTAGAGTAGAGAATAATAGAGTAGATAGAGAATAATAGAGTAGATAGAGAATAATAGAGTAGAGTAGAGAATAATAGAGTAGAGTAGAGAATAATAGATTAGATTAGAGAATAATAGAGTAGAGAACAATAGAGTAGAAAGAGAATAGTACAGAATAGTAGAGTAGAGATTAATAGAGTAGAGTAGAGTAGATAGAGTAGAGAATACTAGAGAATAATAGAGTAGATAGAGAATAATAGAGTAGAGTAGAGTAGATAGAGAATAATAGAGTAGATAGAGTAGAGTAGATAATAATAGAGTAGAGTAGAGTAGAGAATAATAGAGAATAATAGAGTAGATAGAGAATAATAGAGTAGAGTAGAGTAGATAGAGAATAATAGAGTAGAGAATAATAGAGAAGATAGAGTAGAGTAGAGAATAATAGAGTAGAGTAGATAGAGAATAATAGAGTAGAGTAGAGTAGATAGAGAATAATAGAGTAGATAGAGAATAATAGAGTAGATAGAGAATAATAGAGAATAGTAGAGTAGATAGAGAGTAGTAGAGAATAATAGAGTAGATAGAGAATAATAGAGTAGAGTAGAGTAGAGTAGAGTAGATAGAGAATAGTAGAGAATAGAGTAGATAGAGTAGAGTAGATAGAGAATAGTAGAGAATAGTAGAGTAGAGATTAATAGAGTAGAGTAGAGTAGATAGAGTAGAGTAGAGAATAATAGAGAATAATAGAGTAGATAGAGAATAATAGAGTAGAGTAGATAGAGAATAATAGAGTAGAGTAGAGTAGAGAATAATAGAGAATAATAGAGTAGATAGAGAATAATAGAGTAGAGTAGATAGAGAATAATAGAGTAGAGAATAATAGAGAAGATAGAGTAGAGTAGAGAATAATAGAGTAGAGTAGATAGAGAATAATAGAGTAGAGTAGATAGAGAATAATAGACTAGAGTAGATAGAGAATAATAGAGTAGATAGAGTAGAGTAGAGAATAATAGAGAATAATAGAGTAGATAGAGAATAATAGAGTAGAAAGAGAATAATAGAGAATAGTAGAGTAGATAGAGAATAGTAGAGAATAATAGAGTAGATAGAGTAGAGTAGATAGAGAATAGTAGAGAATAGTAGAGTAGAGTAGATAGAGTAGAGTAGAGAATAATAGAGTAGATAGAGAATAGTAGAGTAGAGTAGATAGAGTAGATAGAGAATAATAGAGTAGATAGAGTAGAGTATATAGAGAATAGTAGAGAATAGTAGAGTAGATAGAGTAGAGTAGAGAATAATAGAGTAGAGTAGAGTAGATAGAGAATAATAGAGTAGATAGAGTAGAGCAGAGAATAATAGAGTAGATAGAGAATAATAGAGTAGATCGAGTAGAGTAGAGTAGATAGAGTAGAGTAGAGAATAATAGAGTAGAGTAGAGAATAATAGAGTAGATAGAGTAGAGTAGAGAATAATAGAGTAGATAGAGAATAATAGAGTAGAGTAGAGTAGATAGAGTAGAGTAGAGAATAATAGAGTAGATAGAGAATAATAGAGTAGATAGAGAATAATAGAGTAGAGTAGAGTAGCTAGAGAATAATAGAGAATAATAGAGTAGAGTAGATAGAGAATATTAGAGAATAATAGAGTAGATAGAGTAGAGTAGAGAATAATAGAGTAGATAGAGAATAGTAGAGAATAGTAGAGAATAGTAGAGAATAGTAGAGTAGAGAATAATAGAGTAGATAGAGAATAATATAGAATAGTAGAGTAGATAGAGAATAATAGAGAATAGTAGAGTAGATAGAGAATAGTAGAGTAGAGTAGATAGAGAATAGTAGAGTAGAGTAGATAGAGTAGAGTAGAGAATAATAGAGTAGATAGAGAATAGTAGAGAATAGTAGAGTAGAGAATAATAGAGTAGATAGAGAATAATATAGAATAGTAGAGTAGATAGAGAATAATAGAGAATAGTAGAGTAGATAGAGAATAGTAGAGTAGAGAATAATAGAGTAGAGTAGAGTATATAGAGAATAATAGAGAATAATAGAGTAGAGTAGATAG
Organism: Thymallus thymallus; assembly: GCA_023634145.1. Lineage (NCBI taxonomy): Eukaryota > Metazoa > Chordata > Actinopteri > Salmoniformes > Salmonidae > Thymallus > Thymallus thymallus. Next base: position 1,324,822 of record CM042409.1, read on the forward strand.
AGAATAGTAGAGAATAATAGAGTAGATAGGGAATAATAGAGAATAATAGAGTAGAGTAGATAGAGAATAGTAGAGAATACTAGAGTAGATAGAGAATAGTAGAGAATAATAGAGAATAATAGAGTAGAGTAGATAGAGAATAGTAGAGAATAATAGAGTAGATAGAGAATAATAGAGTAGAGTAGAGTAGATAGAGAATAGTAGAGAATAATAGAGTAGAGTAGAGAATAATAGAGTAGAGTAGAGAATAATAGAGTAGAGTAGAGTAGATAGAGAATAATAGAGTAGAGTAGATAGAGAATAATAGAGTAGATAGAGAATAATAGAGTAGATAGAGAATAATAGAGTAGATAGAGAATAATAGAGAATAGTAGAGTAGATAGCGAATAGTAGAGTAGAGTAGAGAATAATAGAGTAGAGTAGAGAATAATAGAGTAGAGTAGAGAATAATAGAGTAGATAGAGAATAATAGAGTAGAGTAGAGAATAATAGAGTAGATAGAGAATAATATAGTAGATAGAGAATAATAGAGTAAAATATTTACATTACCGTGTAGTTTACCATTAAATTGTTCTGACGGGGATGTGGACATACTCCGTATACATATCCCGAAAGAAAGAAATAATCTCACTCCAATACATTTTTGTTGGAAGTTAGATAAGATATTGCTACCATGGAAAGGAAAACACCTGTCTATTTGTGGAAAAATCACCCTGATTAACTCTTTAGTTATATCACAGTTCACCTATTTGCTTATGGTTTTGCCTTCACCTACCGACCTGTATTTTATATTATATGAGCAAAAAAGTATAAATAGAGAATAATAGAGTAGAGTAGATAGAGAATAGTAGAGAATAATAGAGTAGATAGGGAATAATAGAGAATAATAGAGTAGAGTAGATAGAGAATAGTAGAGAATACTAGAGTAGATAGAGAATAGTAGAGAATAATAGAGAATAATAGAGTAGAGTAGATAGAGAATAGTAGAGAATAATAGAGTAGATAGAGAATAATAGAGTAGAGTAGAGTAGATAGAGAATAGTAGAGAATAATAGAGTAGAGTAGAGTAGAGAATAATAGAGTAGAGTAGAGAATAATAGAGTAGAGTAGAGTAGATAGAGAATAATAGAGTAGAGTAGATAGAGAATAATAGAGTAGATAGAGAATAATAGAGTAGAGTAGATAGAGAATAATAGAGTAGAGTAGAGAATAATAGAGTAGATAGAGAATAATAGAGTAGAGTAGAGAATAATAGAGTAGATAGAGAATAATATAGTAGATAGAGAATAATAGAGTAGAGTAGAGAATAATAGAGTAGATAGAGAATAATAGAGTAGATAGAGAATAATAGAGAATAGTAGAGTAGATAGAGAATAATAGAGTAGATAGAGAATAATAGAGTAGATAGAGAATAATAGAGAATAGTAGAGTAGATAGAGAATAGTAGAGTAGAGTAGAGAATAATAGAGTAGAGTAGAGAATAATAGAGTAGAGTAGAGAATAATAGAGTAGATAGAGAATAATAGAGTAGAGTAGAGAATAATAGAGTAGATAGAGAATAATAGAGTAGAGTAGAGAATAATAGAGAATATTAGAGTAGAGTAGAATAGAGTAGAATAGATTACAGTAGTATAGAGTAGATAGAATAGATAGAGTAGAGTAGAATAGAGTAGATATGATAGATAGAGTAGAGTAGAATAGAGTAGAGTAGAATAGAGTAGAATAGAGTAGATTATAATAGAGTAGATAGAATAGATATAGTAGGTAGAATAGATAGAGTAGAGTAGAGTAGAATAGAGTAGAGTAGAATAGAGTAGAGTAGAATAGAGTAGAGTAGAATAGAATAGATAGAGTAGAGTAGAATAGATAGAGTAGAATAGAGTAGACAGAATAGGTAGAGTAGAGTAGAATAGAGTAGTAGAGTAGAGTAGAGTAGAGTAACTTTCTCCTTGTCCTTGTCCATCCAGGTCTGGTGATGTCAGCCATCACAGTGATCATCCTCGTGCTGTACTTTGCTGTGGACAACTTTGTCCTGCAGAAGAGGCCGTGGCTGACTGAGTGCACCCCCATCTATGTCCAGTACTTTGTCAAGTTCTTCATAATCGGTGTCACTGTGCTGGTGGTGGCTGTACCTGAAGGGCTGCCCCTGGCTGTCACCATCTCACTGGCCTACTCTGTCAAGGTAAACACACATACCCCTGGCTGTCACCATCTCACTGGCCTACTCTGTCAAGGTAAACACACATACCCCTGGCTGTCACCATCGCACTGGCCTACTCTGTCAAGGTAAACACACATACCCCTGGCTGTCACCATCTCACTGGCCTGCTCTGTCAAGGTAAACACACATACCGCTGGCTGTCACCATCTCACTGGCCTGCTCTGTCAAGGTGACACATTTTGATTTTCATTTCTGACCAATTAGAAGTGTCAAAGGTTTGGAATCATGACAATGATCCCAGTAAACCGGGAACATTCCCAAAACATTAGCTAAAATTCCCATTTAGTTCTAGTTAGGGTTTTATCTAACATTAGGATGATAACATCCCAAAGGAATGTTTTTGATGAAATATCCTTAGAATCTTCTACTAACATTCACTAAAACGTTGTGCACAACAACTGTAACAACCACCACAGAACATTCCCCAAACGTTGTTCACAACAACTGTAACAACCACCACAGAACATTCCCCAAACGTTGTTCACAACAACTGTAACAACCACCACAGAATATTCCCCATTTTAATCTGTTCTTTAAAGGTTCCCAAAATGTTACATTAGGTTGTGGGAACAGTTTGGTGGGAACATTGTGGGGACATCATAAAACACATGTTCCCACAATACCAAAACTGTCCAGTTGTACACTGATTCTACAGTGATTTTTTTAGGGTGTAAAAAACATTCACCTGATGTTGTCTGTTCTTTAAAGGTTCTCAGAATGTTTCATTAGGTTGTGGTAACATTTTGGGGACATGACAAGAGATATGTTCCCAAAACACTGAAACTATCCATTTTAATGCTGACATTAAAATAATGTGTTTATCAGTGTGCACAAAACATTCCTTTGATGTTCAAGAATGTTGACAAGTCTTTTTTTCATTAGATTGTGGTAACAGTGTGGGGACATGACAAGAGATAGGTTCCCAAAACACAAAATATGCTCCGTTGTGATGACATTCATACAATGTTTATGTTAGGTAGCACAGTACATTCCTTTAATGTTGTAAAAATAAAATAAGTCTGTTTTTATGATGTTCATAGCATATTTGTTTTAGGTTTATCATAATACTCCATTGATGTTAGTGCACTATACTGTATAGTAATCCTAGGTGTAAAATAGTGAATAATGGCTACTTCTCAGGAAGTATTAAACTGTCAAGAGGAGTAAAACAAGGTTGTCCACTGTCACCATATCTATTTATTACGGCCATCGAAGTGTTAGCTGTTGAATTCAGATACAACAGTATGATTAAGGGATTAGAAATCCAGGTCTTAAAAACAAAGGTGTCATTTTAAGCTGATGACTCGTGTTTTCTTTAAAATCCACAATTGGAATCCCTTCACAGCCTCAAAAAGGATCTAGATACTTTTTCTAACCTCTCTGGATTAAAACCAAATTATGATATGTACTATATTACGTATTAGATCACTAAAATATTTACATTACCGTGTAGTTTACCATTAAATTGTTCTGACGGGGATGTGGACATACTCCGTATACATATCCCGAAAGAAAGAAATAATCTCACTCCAATACATTTTTGTTGGAAGTTAGATAAGATATTGCTACCATGGAAAGGAAAACACCTGTCTATTTGTGGAAAAATCACCCTGATTAACTCTTTAGTTATATCACAGTTCACCTATTTGCTTATGGTTTTGCCTTCACCTACCGACCTGTATTTTATATTATATGAGCAAAAAATATTCAATTTTATTTGGAATGGCAAGCCAGACAATTAAAAGGGCCTATTTCTATAATGAATATGAATTCATTATTAAACATTAAAGCATTAGATCTCTCACTAAAGGCATCAGTCATACAAAAGTTATACTTAAATCCAAAATGGTTCTCTAGTAAATTAGTAAGAATGTCTCACCCCATGTTCAAGAATGGCCTTTTTCCATTTATTCAGATTACAACTGCTCACTTTCTGCTATTTGAAAACGAAATATCTCCAAAATATTGTTATTTTTTTAACAAGCCATAGAGGGTTGGCTTCAATTTCAGTTTAATCCACCTGAAAATACAGAACCAATAGTACAACAAATATTTTGGTTAAACTCAAATATACTATTTTTTTTTATTTTTTTTTATGAATAATTTTTGTAAATGATATCATAAATAGGACTGGTGGAGTTATGTCACACATGCAGTTAACACAGACATATGGAAATGTCTGCTCTACCCAAATTTACAACCAACTAATTGCCGCATTACCACAAAAATGGAAGAGGCAAGTGGAAGGGGGAAAAAGTAAGGAACTTGTCTGTCTGCCCTGCATTAAAATTGGTTAAAAAAGTATACCAGTTTCATTTAAGGACCAAAAAATGTACAGTTGTGCCATATAAATTGCTAAATAGTTGGGAAGAGATTTTCGATGTACCAATTCCATGGCACATGGTTTATGAAATGACACGCAAAACGACGCCGGATTCAAAACTTGAAATTTAAATTATTATACAAAATTCTTGCAACCAATAAAATGTTATATATATGGGGGATACAATCTTCCCAGCTCTGCAGATTTTGCTGCGAAGAGGCAGAGTCATTAGATCATGGATTTTGGTACTGTCCATATGTAGCTCGTTTTTGGTCACAGGTCCAGGAATGGCTAAACAATTGCAACATTTACCTGGAGCTGATAGCAATACTGGGTGACTTGTAAAACATACAGGCTCTGTAGAATGTATATAGGTTCAGAACTATTGGGAAATAGAACAGTTACAAATATATGGCAAATAGAAATCAAACTGGATGGACATTAGAAACAGAGGAAGGCCAGGACTAAAAACAAACACAACAGAACTAATGTAAAATAGATTGTGTCTGTAAAATGTGCATAGCATGTATAACCTGGAAGTAGTGTCAGGGCCTGACTGAGGCCAGGTCTCTGGCTCCCTCTAGTGGGAGCGGTATGGCCACTGTCAGGGCCTGACAATAATACAGGGAGTTTGGTTGGTTTTGGTCAATCCCCAATTAGAGGCAGCTGTCTCTAATTGGGGATTCTATTTATGTTCACTCGGCGTCCACCTGCGTTGTGGATCATTGAGTTGCCTGTTAGTGTTACGTGACACCAGTTCTCTGTGTCGTACGTTTGTTGTTTTCTTATTTTGTGTATAATAAACATGTTTCCACGCACTTCTCGCTCTGCGCCTCATTCCCTCACAGTGACAAGTAGTAGCTAAAACGTTATTGTTTACTCCAATTGCGCGAGCGGTGGTAGGGTTTGCGGGGAATAATAAAGGAAGGTATATTTTTTTAAAGATGTGTATGTGTGTATATGGATATATATATATTTACCCCCAAAATATATGGGGGATTGGAAATGATGCAGACAATTACCTTCATGGAAGCAACAATCTATCCTCAATATTAAAGCTGATCCATCCCTTAATTAAATCTACAATAGGCTTCACCTACAATAGTCTTCAAATGTGAATTCCCATAAAATCTGGAGTGAAACATCATGGGAATGTATTCCAATCAGTTTTTTTATAATATTAGGTAAAACTTAAAAATACAATTTTCTAAATGTTCTGAGGACCTCAAAGACAAAGTAAAATGTATATTATGTTAAAGCTAAATCAAATATGCTGTGAACGTCATAAAAACAGACATTTCATTCTTACAATATTAAGGGAATGTGCTGTGCGAACTAATACATTGTATGAATTTCATCACAACTGAGCATACTTTGTGTTTTGGGAACCTATCTCTTGTAATGTACCCACACTGTTTCTACAACCTAATTAAATGTTCTGGGAACCTTTAAAGACCTCAGAAAGGCTTTTCTGTCAACCTTCTGTCAACATCAAATTAATGTTTTGTGCACCCTGATACAAACTATCTGAATGTCATTACAACACAGTTTTACTGCTTTGGGAACATATCTCGTCATATTTTACATTTACATTGTAGTCATTTAGCAGACGTTCTTATCCATACATTTCTTTAAACAAGCAGCTTTGAGGAAAGTCAGTGCTAGCAGGGAAATAAGTCAGGTGTTAGTTTAGACAAAAGACAAGTGTTAATAAAGGTTTTTACTGTTGTACTAGTCCAGGTATTCCTTAAAGAGGTCGGGTTTCAAGTGTCTCTGGAAGGTGGTCAGTGACGCCGCTGTCCTGGCGTCGTGGGGGAGCTTGTTCCACCATTGGGGTGCCAAAGCAGCGAATAGCTTTGACTGAGATGAGCCCGAACTGTGCTTCCATAGAGGTAGAGGGGCTAGCAGGCCAGAGGTGGATGAACGTAGGGTCCTCGATTGGGTGTAGGGTCTCATCAGAGCTTGAAGGTAAGGAGGCGCTGTTCCCCTCACAGCTCCATAGGCAAGCACCATGGTTTTGTAGTAGATGCAAGCTTCAACTGGAAGCCAGTGGATTATGCGGAGGAGCGGGGAGACATAAGAGAACTTGGGAAGGTTCAACACCAGACAGGCTGCAGCGTTCTGGATAAGTTGTAGGGTTTAATGGTGCAGGCAGGGAGCCCAGCCAACAGAGAGTTGCAGTAATTCAGACGGGAGATGACAAGTGCCTGGATTAGGACCTGTGCTGCTTTCTGTGTAAGGTAGGGTCGTACTCTGAGAATGTTGTAGAGCATGAACCTGCAGGTGACCTGCAGGATCAGGTCACCGCTTTGATGTTAGCAAAGAATGACAGGGTGTTGTCCAGGGTCACACCAATGTTCTTTGCACTCTGGGAGGAGGACATAATGGAGTTGTCAATCGTGATGGCAAGATCAAGGAGCGGGCAGTCCTTCCCCGGGAGGAAGAGCAGCTCCGTCAAACTGATATGTCTACCGGGCATGCAGAGATGCGATTCGCCACCTGAAGGAGGGGGAAAGGAGAAAATATATTGAGTGTCGTCTGCGTAGCAATGATAGGAGAGACCATGTGAGGATATGACAGAGCCAAGTGACTTGGTGTATAGAGAGAATAGGAGAGGGCCTATAACTGAGCCCTGGTGGACACCAGTGGTGAGAGCACGTGGTGCGGAGACACCTGATAGGAGCGACCTGTCAGGTAGGACGCAATCCAAGAGTGTGCAGCGCCGGAGATGCCCAACTCGGAGAGGGTGGAGAGGAGGATCTGATGGTTCACAGTATCAAAGGCAGCAGATAGGTCTAGAAGGATAAGAGCAGAGGAGAGAGAGTTAGATTTGGCAGTACGGAGAGCCTCCGTGACAGAGAGAAGAGCAGTTTCAGTTTTATGACCAGTCTTGAAACCTCAAGCGGGTCAAGGGGGCAGGTTGTTGGGCGGCCGGCCGTCACAAGTAGCAAGATTTAATCTGGAGAGAGAAGGGTGTCAATAGGCTTCTTTTCAAAATGGTTGGCAGAGTCATCCACGGAGGAGGAGGAGGATTCAGCAGGGAGGAGAACATGGCAAAGAGCTTCCTAGGGTTAGAGGCCGATGCTTGAAATGTAGAGCGGTAGAAAGTGGCTTTAGCAGCAGAAACAGAGGAAGAAAAAGTAGAGAGGAGAGAGTGAAAAGATGACCGGTCCACAGGGAGTTTAGTTTTCCTCCATTTCCGCTCGGCTGCCCGGAGCCTTGTTCTGTGAGCTCACAATGAGTCGTCTAGACACGGAGCAGGAGGGGAGGACCGAGCCGGCCGGGAGGATAGGGGACATAGAGAGTCAAAAGATGCAGAAAGGGAGGAGAGGAGGGTTGAGGAGGCCAAATCAGGAGACAGGAAGGAGAAGGATTTAGCAGAGAGAAGAGATGATATGATGGAAGAGGAGAGAGTAGCTGGAGAAAGAGAGCGAAGGTTGTGACGGCGCATTACCATCTGAGTAGGAGCAGAGTGAGTAGTGTTGGAGGAGAACGAGAGAGAAAAGGATACAAAGTAGTGGTCGGAGACTTTGAGGGGAGTGAAATTAGTCACATGTAGACGTCGGGAGGTTAAAGTCACCCAGAACTGTGAGGGGTGAGCCATCATCAGGAAATTAACTTATCAAGCTCATTGCTGAACTCTCCAAGGGAACCTGGAGGGAGATAAATGACCAGGATGTTAAATTTGAATGGGCTAGTGGCTGTGACAGCATGGAATTCAAATGAGGAGATAGACAGATGGGTCAGGGGGAAAAGAGAGAATGTCCACTTGGGAGAGATTATAATTCCTGTTCCACCGCCACGCTGACCAGATACTCTCGGGTATGAGAGAACACATGATCAGACGAGGAAAGAGCAGTAGGAGTAGCAGTGTTTTCTGTGGTAATCCATGTTTCCGTCAGCGCCAAGAAGTCGAGGGACTGGAGGGCAGCATAGGCTGAGATGAACTCTGCCTTGTTGACCGCAGAACGGCAGTTCCAAAGGCTGCCCGGAGACCTGGAACTCCACGTGGGTCGTGTGCGCCGGGACCACCAGATTAGAATGGTTGCAGCCACGCGGTGTGAAGCGTTTGTATGGTCTGTACAGAGAGGAGAGAACAGGGTTCCCAGAACATTTGTTAGGTCCGGCACATGTTCCCATATCCACACAGTGTTCCCACAACCTAAAATGTTTTAGGAACTTTTGAAGAATGTTATTGCAACCTAATAGAAACATTGTAATAATCAGCACAAATGGACAGTTTGTGTTTTGAGAACATATTTCCTGTCAATATTTAAATGTGACTAAATGTATTCTAGGAACTTTCTTGAAATATCAGGCAAATGTTTTATACAAACATTCTATAATCATCGTCATTGTAAATAATAATTTGTTCTTAACTGAATTAAATATTTAAATCACCACGACTGGACAGTTTTTGTGTTATGACAACATGTGCTGCGACCTAACAAATGTTCTGGGAACCTTCTGAGATGCTTCCTCATCAGTGCAAATGTTCTGGGAACCTTCTGAGATGCTTCCTCATCAGTGCAAATGTTCTGGGAACCTTCTGAGATGCTTCCTCATCAGTGCAAATGTTCTGGGAACCTTCTGAGATGCTTCCTCATCAGTGCAAATGTTCTGGGAACCTTCTGGGATCCTTCCTTATCAATGCATTTTATTTAGCAATCCAAGAATCTTTAGCTGCAGTATGTATCCAAATATGCAATATCAACATATCATGTTAGAATGTTCTGTTTTCTGTGTTCTAATTAGCAACTTTTCTGTTGAGGTTGTTGTGAAGCTAAGACCTCAACAACATAGTTGATATATCCTCAACAGAAAATGATGAAGGATAATAACCTGGTTCGTCACCTTGATGCATGTGAGACGATGGGCAACGCTACGGCCATCTGCTCGGACAAGACTGGCACTCTGACCACCAACCGCATGACGGCCGTGGCGTGCTACGTGGGAGACGTCCACTATAAGGAGATACCAGACCCCGGAGTGCTGACTGCCAAGTCTCTGGACATACTGGTCAATGCCATCTCCCTCAACAGCGCCTACACCACCAAGATACTGGTAAGATATTACACACTGGTCCTACACCACCAAGATACTGGTAAGATATTACACACTGGTCCTACACCACCAAGATACTGGTAAGATATTACACACTGGTCCTACACCACCAAGATACTGGTAAGATATTACACACTGGTCCTACACCACCAAGATACTGGTAAGATATTACACACTGGTCCTACACCACCAAGATACTGGTAAGATATTACACACTGGTCCTACACCACCAAGATACTGGTAAGAACCTTGACATACCACGTCTATACACTACCCAGATACTCGTATGATACTAAGACACTACTACTACACCCTGCTTCTACACCACCAAGATATTAGTAGGATGCAACACATACACTAAGATACTGATGACGTAGAGAAGTTGGGTTAAATTAGGCACATTTCAGTTGAATGCATTAATTTGTACAACTGACTAGTATCCACCTTTCCCTTTCCACTACCCAGATACTGGTTAGATACTAATATACTACACTACCCAGATACTGGTTAGATACTAATATACTACACTACCCAGATACTGGTTAGATACTAATATACTACACTACCCAGATACTGGTTAGATACTAATATACTACACTACCCAGATACTGGTTAGATACTAATATACTACACTACCCAGATACTGGTTAGATACTAATATACTACACTACCCAGATACTGGTTAGATACTAATATACTACACTACCCAGATACTGGTTAGATACTAATATACTACACTACCCAGATACTCAAATTAAATAAAATTGTATTTGTCATATGCGCCGAATACAACAGGTGTAGACCTTACAGTGAAATGCTTACTAACAAGCCCTTAACCAACAATACAACAGGTGTAGACCTTACAGTGAAATGCTTACTAACAAGCCCTTAACCAACAATACAACAGGTGTAGACCTTACAGTGAACACAATAATAACAATAACAAGCCTATATAAAGGGGTACCGAGTCAGTGTGCAGGGGTACAGGTTAGTAATGAGGCTATATACAGGGGTACAGGTTAGTAATGAGGCTATATACAGGGGTACAGGTTAGTAATGAGGCTATATACAGGGTACTGGTTATTAATGAGGCTATATACAGGGGTACAGGTTAGTCGAGGTCATTTGTACATGTAGGTAGAGGTAAAGTGACTATGCATAGATAATAGACAGAGTAGCAGCAGTGTTGGTAGTTGAGGTAATATGTACATGTAGGTATGGGTAAAGTGACTATGCATAGATAATAAACAGAGTAGCAGCAGTGTTGGTAGTTGAGGTAATATGTACATGTAGGTAGAGGTAAAGTGACTATACATAGATAATAAACAGAGTAGCAGCAGTGTTGGTAGTTGAGGTAATATGTACATGTAGGTAGGGGTAAAGTGACTATACATAGATAATAAACAGAGTAGCAGCAGTGTTGGTAGTTGAGGTAATATGTACATGTAGGTAGGGGTAAAGTGACTATACATAGATAATAAACAGAGTAGCAGCAGTGTTGGTAGTTGAGGTAATATGTACATGTAGGTAGAGGTAAAGTGACTATGCATAGATAATAGACAGAGTAGCAGCAGTGTTGGTAGTTGAGGTAATATGTACATGTAGGTAGAGGTAAAGTGACTATACATAGATAATAAATAGAGTAGCAGCAGTGTTGGTAGTTGAGGTAATATGTACATGTAGGTAGAGGTAAAGTGACTATACATAGATAATAAACAGAGTAGCAGCAGTGTTGGTAGTTGAGGTAATATGTACATGTAGGTAGGGGTAAAGTGACTATACATAGATAATAGACAGAGTAGCAGCAGTGTTGGTAGTTGAGGTAATATGTACATGTAGGTAGGGGTAAAGTGACTAGTCAATCAGGATATATAATATACAGAGTAGCAGCAGTGTTGGTAGTTGAGGTAATATGTACATGTAGGTAGGGGTAAAGTGACTATACATAGATAATAAACAGAGTAGCAGCAGTGTTGGTAGTTGAGGTAATATGTACATGTAGGTAGGGGTAAAGTGACTATACATAGATAATAGACAGAGTAGCAGCAGTGTTGGTAGTTGAGGTAATATGTACATGTAGGTAGGGGTAAAGTGACTATACATAGATAATAAACAGAGAGTAGCAGCAGTGTTGGTAGTTGAGGTAATATGTACATGTAGGTAGGGGTAAAGTGACTATACATAGATAATAAACAGAGTAGCAGCAGTGTTGGTAGTTGAGGTAATATGTACATGTAGGTAGGGGTAAAGTGACTATACATAGATAATAGACAGAGTAGCAGCAGTGTTGGTAGTTGAGGTAATATGTACATGTAGGTAGGGGTAAAGTGACTATACATAGATAATAAACAGAGTAGCAGCAGTGTTGTTAGTTGAGGTAATATGTACATGTAGGTAGGGGTAAAGTGACTATACATAGATAATAGACAGAGTAGCAGCAGTGTTGGTAGTTGAGGTAATATGTACATGTAGGTAGGGGTAAAGTGACTATACATAGATAATAAACAGAGTAGCAGCAGTGTTGGTAGTTGAGGTAATATGTACATGTAGTTAGGGGTAAAGTGACTATACATAGATAATAAACAGAGTAGCAGCAGTGTTGGTAGTTGAGGTAATATGTACATGTAGGTAGGGGTAAAGTGACTATACATAGATAATAAACAGAGTAGCAGCAGTGTTGGTAGTTGAGGTAATATGTACATGTAGGTAGGGGTAAAGTGACTATACATAGATAATAGACAGAGTAGCAGCAGTGTTGGTAGTTGAGGTAATATGTACATGTAGGTAGGGGTAAAGTGACTATACATAGATAATAAACAGAGTAGCAGCAGTGTTGGTAGTTGAGGTAATATGTACATGTAGGTAGGGGTAAAGTGACTATACATAGATAATAAACAGAGTAGCAGCAGTGTTGGTAGTTGAGGTAATATGTACATGTAGGTAGGGGTAAAGTGACTATACATAGATAATAAACAGAGTAGCAGCAGTGTTGGTAGTTGAGGTAATATGTACATGTAGGTAGGGGTAAAGTGACTATACATAGATAATAAACAGAGTAGCAGCAGTGTTGGTAGTTGAGGTAATATGTACATGTAGGTAGGGGTAAAGTGACTATACATAGATAATAAACAGAGTAGCAGCAGTGTTGGTAGTTGAGGTAATATGTACATGTAGGTAGGGGTAAAGTGACTATACATAGATAATAAACAGAGTAGCAGCAGTGTTGGTAGTTGAGGTAATATGTACATGTAGGTAGGGGTAAAGTGACTATACATAGATAATAAACAGAGTAGCAGCAGTGTTGGTAGTTGAGGTAATATGTACATGTAGGTAGGGGTAAAGTGACTATACATAGATAATAAACAGAGTAGCAGCAGTGTTGGTAGTTGAGGTAATATGTACATGTAGGTAGGGGTAAAGTGACTATACATAGATAATAGACAGAGTAGCAGCAGTGTTGGTAGTTGAGGTAATATGTACATGTAGGTAGGGGTAAAGTGACTATACATAGATAATAAACAGAGTAGCAGCAGTGTTGGTAGTTGAGGTAATATGTACATGTAGGTAGAGGTAAAGTGACTATACATAGATAATAAACAGAGTAGCAGCAGTGTTGGTAGTTGAGGTAATATGTACATGTAGGTAGGGGTAAAGTGACTATACATAGATAATAAACAGAGTAGCAGCAGTGTTGGTAGTTGAGGTAATATGTACATGTAGGTAGGGGTAAAGTGACTATACATAGATAATAAACAGAGTAGCAGCAGTGTTGGTAGTTGAGGTAATATGTACATGTAGGTAGGGGTAAAGTGACTATACATAGATAATAAACAGAGTAGCAGCAGTGTTGGTAGTTGAGGTAATATGTACATGTAGGTAGGGGTAAAGTGACTATACATAGATAATAAACAGAGTAGCAGCAGTGTTGGTAGTTGAGGTAATATGTACATGTAGGTAGGGGTAAAGTGACTATACATAGATAATAAACAGAGTAGCAGCAGTGTTGGTAGTTGAGGTAATATGTACATGTAGGTAGAGGTAAAGTGACTATACATAGATAATAAACAGAGTAGCAGCAGTGTTGGTAGTTGAGGTAATATGTACATGTAGGTAGGGGTAAAGTGACTATACATAGATAATAAACAGAGTAGCAGCAGTGTTGGTAGTTGAGGTAATATGTACATGTAGGTAGGGGTAAAGTGACTATACATAGATAATAAACAGAGTAGCAGCAGTGTTGGTAGTTGAGGTAATATGTACATGTAGGTAGGGGTAAAGTGACTATACATAGATAATAAACAGAGAGTAGCAGCAGTGTTGGTAGTTGAGGTAATATGTACATGTAGGTAGGGGTAAAGTGACTATACATAGATAATAAACAGAGTAGCAGCAGTGTTGGTAGTTGAGGTAATATGTACATGTAGGTAGGGGTAAAGTGACTATACATAGATAATAAACAGAGTAGCAGCAGTGTTGGTAGTTGAGGTAATATGTACATGTAGGTAGGGGTAAAGTGACTATACATAGATAATAAACAGAGTAGCAGCAGTGTTGGTAGTTGAGGTAATATGTACATGTAGGTAGGGGTAAAGTGACTATACATAGATAATAAACAGAGTAGCAGCAGTGTTGGTAGTTGAGGTAATATGTACATGTAGGTAGGGGTAAAGTGACTATACATAGATAATAAACAGAGTAGCAGCAGTGTTGGTAGTTGAGGTAATATGTACATGTAGGTAGGGGTAAAGTGACTATACATAGATAATAAACAGAGTAGCAGCAGTGTTGGTAGTTGAGGTAATATGTACATGTAGGTAGGGGTAAAGTGACTATACATAGATAATAAACAGAGTAGCAGCAGTGTTGGTAGTTGAGGTAATATGTACATGTAGGTAGGGGTAAAGTGACTATACATAGATAATAAACAGAGTAGCAGCAGTGTTGGTAGTTGAGGTAATATGTACATGTAGGTAGGGGTAAAGTGACTATACATAGATAATAAACAGAGTAGCAGCAGTGTTGGTAGTTGAGGTAATATGTACATGTAGGTAGGGGTAAAGTGACTATACATAGATAATAAACAGAGTAGCAGCAGTGTTGGTAGTTGAGGTAATATGTACATGTAGGTAGGGGTAAAGTGACTATACATAGATCATAAACAGAGTAGCAGCAGTGTTGGTAGTTGAGGTAATATGTACATGTAGGTAGGGGTAAAGTGACTATACATAGATAATAAACAGAGTAGCAGCAGTGTTGGTAGTTGAGGTAATATGTACATGTAGGTAGGGGTAAAGTGACTATACATAGATAATAAACAGAGTAGCAGCAGTGTTGGTAGTTGAGGTAATATGTACATGTAGGTAGGGGTAAAGTGACTATACATAGATAATAAACAGAGTAGCAGCAGTGTTGGTAGTTGAGGTAATATGTATATGTTTGAACAGAGGGGGGAGGGGTCATTGTAAATAGTCTGGGTGGCCATGGATTTAATAAAACTAAGGTGGAAAAGTTGAGAGAATCCTTGAAGCTTCCTTCCTTCCACGACCTTCGACGTTAGTCTACGTCCCAAACGGCACCCTATTCTTATTCTCTATGTAGTGCACTCCCTTTGACTACGGCCTTGGTCAATAGCAGTGCACTGCATGGGGAATAGGGTGCCGTTTGGGAGTCACATAAAATAAGTGAATGATAAACGGTGTTTCTCCATGATCAAACCGGCGGCGGCGCGTCGCATAAAGGGTTTTGATTGACCTCATGTGAGCGGGGTGGATGACATCACTCACGAAGACACATTTACTAGGCGCTCCGGACAAAACGGACTTTAACAAATGAGGATGGATCTCTATAGGAACATCGGAAACTTCTGGAGAAGAACTGCTAAAAATGCACTCCAAGGGTCAAAAGTAGTGCATCGTGGGGAATAGGGTGCCATTTTGAAGGCAGCCTAAGATAAACACACTGCCATATAGTTCAGTTACCTCTCCTTGAGGCAAACCCCAAAAGGTGTTACAGCTACGATCCTAGAAGCTGTATTGTCTACTTTGGAAAGAAAATGCCGGTGTGCTTGTGTTTAATAATAATAGCGGATTGGTAGGATATTTACCCATGACAATACATGCTAATATCTTCTATAACTCTATAAGATTGTTTTAAAGTGATATGGAGCAAAGGTCAGCATCTCTCATGCCAGACAAAACTTTCTGACCTCAGATGTTGCCTAGATAATAATGGACCGAATAAAACGTGTGTATTTTCTCCACGCGAGCCGCGGTTTCCCGCTGTGTTCTGTGAATATGGCTGACTGTGGGCATGGCTGGACACACACACAGAGTGGACGTGACTAGTTAATCTCTGAGGGAGATGGAGAGTGTGGCTCGCTGCCGGTTATGGGCCGAATCAGTGGGAGGAAATGACCTGTCTGACCCTCACATGCAGCCCACACACGCACTCATCTCTCATATGATAGGGATACAGCATATCCATATGCAAGACCCTCTCACAAATTAATGAAACCAGCAAACTGAGAGGCTGCTAGGATTCCATTACAGTCTCTCTCTCTCTCTCTCTCTCTCTCTCTCTCTCTCTCTCTCTCTCTCTCTCTCTCTCTCTCTCTCTCTCTCTCTCTCTCTCTCTCTCTCTCTCTCTCTCTCTCTCTCCCTCTCTCTCTCTCTCTCTCGCTCTCTCTCTCTCTACGTCTTTTCTGTCTCTAACCCATTTCCCCTCCACAGACCTCCTATTCTCTTTCCCCTTCTCTCCCTCCTCTCCTTCTCTCTCTCCATCCTCTCCTTCTCTCTCTCCCTCCTCTCCATCTCTCTCTCCCTCCTCTCCTTCTCTCTCTCCCTCCTCTCCTCTCCTTCTCTCCCTCCTCTCCTTCTCTCTCTCCCTCCTCTCCTTCTCTCTCTCTCTCCTCTCCTTCTCTCTCTCCCTCCTCTCCTTGTGGAGCAGACACAGTGTGAATGTGATATCTTCACCCACAGCGCAGACACATTGTGAATGTGATATCTTCACCCACAGCGCAGACACAGTGTGAATGTGATACCTTCACCCACAGCGCAGACACAGTGTGAATGTGATACCTTCACCCACAGCGCAGACACAGTGTGAATGTGATATCTTTACCCACAGAGCAGACACAGTGTGAATGTGATACCTTCACCCACAGCGCAGACACAGTGTGAATGTGATACCTTCACCCACAGCGCAGACACAGTGTGAATGTGATTTCTTCACCCACAGAGCAGACACAGTGTGAATGTGATATCTTCACCCACAGAGCAGACACAGTGTGAATGTGATATCTTCACCCACAGAGCAGACACAGTGTGAATGTGATATCTTCACCCACAGAGAAGACACAGTGTGAATGTGATATCTTCACCCACAGAGAAGACACAGTGTGAATGTGATATCTTCACCCACAGCGCAGACACAGTGTGAATGTGATATCTTCACCCACAGAGAAGACACAGTGTGAATGTGATATCTTCACCCACAGAGCAGACACAGTGTGAATGTGATATCTTCACCCACAGAGAAGACACAGTGTGAATGTGATATCTTCACCCACAGAGCAGACACAGTGTGAATGTGATATCTTCACCCACAGAGAAGACACAGTGTGAATGTGATACCTTCACCCACAGCGCAGACACAGTGTGAATGTGATACCTTCACCCACAGCGCAGACACAGTGTGAATGAGCTGAAATAATACTTGAAATATTTCATACGCAAACAGGTGCACCCTGTGCTTGGGACTAGAAAAGGCCTAAAATGTGCAGTTTTGTCTGACAACACAATGCCACAGATGTCTCAAGTTTTGAGGGAGCGTGCAATTGGCATGCTGACTGCAGGAATGTCCGTCAGAGCTGTTGGCATGCTGACTGCAGGAATGTCCATCAGAGCTGTTGGCATGCTGACTGCAGGAATGTCCGTCAGAGCTGTTGGCATGCTGACTGCAGGAATGTCCGTCAGAGCTGTTGGCATTCTGACTGCAGGAATGTCCATCAGAGCTGTTGGCATGCTGACTGCAGGAATGTCCGTCAGAGCTGTTGGCATGCTGACTGCAGGAATGTCCGTCAGAGCTGTTGGCATGCTGACTGCAGGAATGTCCGTCAGAGCTGTTGGCATGCTGACTGCAGGAATGTCCGTCAGAGCTGTTGGCATGCTGACTGCAGGAATGTCCGTCAGAGCTGTTGGCATTCTGACTGCAGGAATGTCCATCAGAGCTGTTGGCATGCTGACTGCAGGAATGTCCGTCAGAGCTGTTGGCATGCTGACTGCAGGAATGTCCATCAGAGCTGTTGGCATGCTGACTGCAGGAATGTCCGTCGGAGCTGTTGGCATGCTGACTGCAGGAATGTCCGTCAGAGCTGTTGGCATGCTGACTGCAGGAATGTCCGTCAGAGCTGTTGCCAGAGAATTGAATGTTCACTCCTCTAACGTCGTAGAGAATTTGGCAGTACGTCCAAACAGCTTCACAACCGCAGACCTCCACATCCGGCTTCTTCAACCTGCAGGATTGTCTGAGACCAGCCAACCGGACAGCTGATGAAACTGAGGAGTCTTTCTGTCAGTAATAAAGCCCTTTCGAGGTGAAAAACTCATTCTGATAGGCTGAGCCTGGCTCCCCAGTAATGTGAAATTCATAGATCATGTGAAATCCATAATTTATTTATTTCAATTGACTGATTTCCTGTAACTCAATACAATTGTTGAAATTGTTGCATGTTGCGTTTATATTTTTGTTCAGTATAGTTTTACGTGGCCCCACTTCCTCTTTTCGTCACCATTTTGGGTCTCCAAGTAGGCCTGAGAATACAGTGGGTGGCACCACTTCCTCCCTTAGCCGCCATTTTGGATCTCCCAGTGGGCCTGAGTTGCGTGGTCCAGTGACAGTAAAACACTAGCCTCCATTAACTCCCAGTGAAGGCTGCGGTCTATTACCGCTGGCACGACACTCAGCATCAAAGCTCTGTAAATCAGCCGTGCCGCACTATATTAAGGCCTACTGAAACAGAGGACAGTGGAACCAACGCAGCCTGGTCGTCATTTAGTGGGATGATGGGTAGGACAAGGAGAGGTAAGAGTGTGTCTGTCCCACTCCACTAGAAAATGAACTTAAGTTGAGTCAGTGTAGCAGGAGAATGAGTGTTTATTTAACCTTTATTTAACCAGGCAAGTCAGTTAAGAACAAACTCTTATTTACAATGGCGGCCTAGGAACAGTGGATTAACTGCCTTGTTCAGGGGCAGAACGACAGATTTTTACCTTGTCATCTCGGGGATTCGATTCAGCAATCTCTCGGTTACAGGCCCAACGCTCTAACCTCTCGGCAACCTGTCGCCCCAGTGTGTAGTAAGACAAAGTGTCCTTCACAAAAGTAATCGTATTTCATATGTAAGGTACTGGTCAAAAGCAGTGCACTACATAGGGAATGGGATTCCATTTGGGAACACACACAAAGAGACCACGGGATGAGGGTGAGGTCTGGGAAGGTTGCCTGGCCTGGCCTGAACCCACAATAATGATGTTATCTCAGTGAAAAACAAACAACGGTGTTGGTACAAATCTAACCACCGAGGAGGCAGACAGACTGTGAAGTAACCCAGAGTAAATGAAGAAATAGTACTCTGTACCAAGTCTGGAGTTGGATCCAAATACAACGTTTGTTCACACACACCCACACACACACACACACACACAAACACACACACACACACACAAACACACACACACACACACAAACACACACACACACACACACACACACATACACACACCCTCTCCCCCAGCTGTGTTCTTCCTCCCTGTAGCAGCTACCTGCTGTTTCCTTTACATTGTCCCCTGCTGTGAGATCAGTGTGTTCTGAGCACCATATGCTATGGTACACTTTAGTCCTGCCTCTTTTTGTAGGGATTGCAATTAGAATTCCAACAAAGCCTCAGTCTGCATCTCGTTACTGTGACACGGTGTGTGTGTGTGACAGCAGAGCAGACATACGGAGTAAGTTATTAGCGGACACTGTCGAGCGTTTAACGATAAAAATGCCTTTAATTATGGAAGTCGATGTAAAACAACACACTTGACTAATTTGGGAAAAGTTCATAAATCTTGGGTTGTCGAAAAGCCACGTGGTGTCCTCATTCGGTGACGCATAATAGATCAGGTGCTGTCTGTATCACAAGTCTCAGAGTGTGTGCTGATCTACAATCAGTTCCTCTCTGTCTACGGAATCGTATTCATCGTGATCAAAAAGGCCAAACTGATCCTAGATCAGCATTTGATACATATGGCCCCAGGTAAAAGTATGAGTTAAGAAAGTTGAATTGTATTGTCTATGAAAATGTGAGAACATTTCCATATTACAACTTTATAAACATTTACTTAAAGCATATACTTACAAAATAAATGTCCCCTCCAAAACCTGCCAATACTTATTCCGGTTCACAGAGACTGTGTGTCCCAAATGTCACTGTATTCCCTATGTAGTGCAATACTTTTGACCAGGGCCCATTGGACTATGGTCAAAAGTAGTGCACAATTTAGTGAATGCTGTGCCATTTGGGACACACCCAGTGTGTATACTATGTATTATGACATCTCAGCTTGCCATGGGGCCCCCGGGCCCTTACACCCACGGCAGGGAGGAGTTCATCAACCGGGTCAAGCTGCAGAACGCCAGGTGTGGGCCGGTCAATAAAATCCATTTAGCTCCTCAACTATTAACTTAATCTCTGGGTCATTGCTGAGCGGTTCTGAGGGTGTGTGTGTGTGTGTGTGAGAGAGAGAAAGAGAGAAAGGTGATGTTTGTGTGAGTGTGTGTGTCCGTGCATGCGTGCATATCACAGACAGAGAGAGAGAGAGAGAGAGAGAGAGAGAGAGAGAGAGAGAGAAATAAAGAGAGAGAGATAGCAGAGAAAGAGAGAAAGATTATGTTTGTGTGAGTGTGTGTGTCCGTGCATGCGTGCATATCACAGACAGAGAGAGAGAGAGAGAGAGAGAGAGAGAGAGAGAGAGAGAGAGAGAGAGAGAGAGAGAGAGAAATAAAGAGAGAGAGATAGCAGAGAAAGAGAGAGAGAGAGAGAGAGAGACCGAAAGAGAGTTTGAAAGACAAAGTGAAGGTTGCAGTAACAGTATTTACATTAACACTACTCCAGCTTGTTAGCTCAGATCTTTCTGAGGAAAAATCTCTTTCTGACCTCCCGTTATCGATCCAGAGTTCCATGACAACAAATCATTCCTGGGAAACAAATGTGTTTTCGCCTCAACGTGTACGACAAGCAATTAGCCACGAGTAGATGTGAAACAATTGCTATCGATCAAGAGCAAAAAAAATATGCGTTCCAAATGGCACCCTTTATAGGGTACGACTTTTGACCAGGACATATTGGGAACAGGGTGCCATTTGGGATGCAAAATTAGTAAGCAGGAATGAACAGATCAGGGTGAAGAGTAACGTAACCACAGCTGGAGGTATGTAAAGTTGTAATGACTGCTTTATCGATGACCCAAAGGGATGGTGACCAAACTGAGAAATTCCTCTCACACATACATCCCCACGGGAATGGCTTCTCACAATGTGATGCTTATGAACATACCAGGCTGGAAGCTTACCTGCACTGCCTAGCCACAGCACTGCTTCTCTGACATGAGATGGAGTTGACATTCCATGGAAGGTTCTGCTCTCTCACCCCAGGTGTAACAGGTGTATCATAGTTGGTATGCACAATGCTGAAGTGAAAATATCATAGTAATCACTGTGGCTAGGCAGTGATTATTTCTTCCAGGACGACCTCTCTCTTTCTGTCTCTCGGTCTCTCTTGCTATCACTATCTATCTCTTGCTATCACTCTCTCTCTCTCTGTCTCTATGTCTCTCTCCCTCTCTCTCTCTCTGGCTCTAAATCATTCACCAATCACCTCTAAGCATCGGCAGATATCTGCTCCGTTGTAGTCGTCATGGCAACACGTCGCTAACCGCTGTAGCTAAACGAGGCATGTGCAGGCACGCTTGGTTTAATTAGTGGCATGAGTTTGATAAGGTCACCATGGAAATCATTAAGGGCCAAAGTGTCTTTCAGTTGTTTCCCAAATGGAACCCTATTCCCTGTTTAGTGCACTACTTTTAACAAGAAAGATGTGTTCTACAAAGAATAGTAAACCATTTAGGACGCAGACTTACTTCCTTGCTACTGTTAAGAACACTATTCTAATTATAATTTCTATTGGAATGGGGCCTCCAGGTACCTTCTTAGTGATCGATGTCTGGGCCCCTTAAGCCATAAAGGGTACCTTCTTGCTGATCGATGTCTGGGCCCCTTAAGCCTTAAAGAGTACCTTCTTAGGGATCGATGTCTGGGCCCCTTAAGCCTTAAAGAGTACCTTCTTAGGGATCGATGTCTGGGCCCCTTAAGCCTTAAAGAGTACCTTCTTAGGGATCGATGTCTGGGCCCCTTAAGCCTTAAAGAGTACCTTCATAGTGATCGCTGTCTGGGCCCCTTAAGCCTTAAAGAGTACCTTCTTAGGGATCGATGTCTGG
>CM042409.1:1347168-1379668 GCA_023634145.1 Thymallus thymallus
AGCAGTACCTACAGTGCTGCCACAGTACTCCATAACAGCAGTACCATACAGTACTGCCACAGTACTCCATAACAGCAGTACCTACAGTGCTGCCACAGTACTCCATAACAGCAGTACCTACAGTGCTGCCACAGTACTCCATAACAGCAGTACCATACAGTACTGCCACAGTACTCCATAACAGCAGTACCTACAGTGCTGCCACAGTACTCCATAACAGCAGTACCTACAGTGCTGCCACAGTACTCCATAACAGCAGTACCTACAGTGCTGCCACAGTACTCCATAACAGCAGTACCTACAGTGCTGCCACAGTACTCCATAACAGCAGTACCTACAGTGCTGCCACAGTACTCCATAACAGCAGTACCTACAGTGCTGCCACAGTACTCCATAACAGCAGTACCATACAGTACTGCCACAGTACTCCATAACAGCAGTACCTACAGTGCTGCCACAGTACTCCATAACAGCAGTACCATACAGTGCTGCCACAGTACTCCATAACAGCAGTACCATACAGTACTGCCACAGTACTCCATAACAACAGTACCATACAGTGCTGCCACAGTACTCCATAACAGCAGTACCATACAGTACTGCCACAGTACTCCATAACAGCAGTACCATACAGTACTGCCACAATACTCCATAACAGCAGTACCTACAGTGCTGCCACAGTACTCCATAACAGCAGTACCTACAGTACTGCCACAGTACTCCATAACAGCAGTACCTACAGTGCTGCCACAGTACTCCATAACAGCAGTACCATACAGTACTGCCACAGTACTCCATAACAGCAGTACCTACAGTGCTGCCACAGTACTCCATAACAGCAGTACCATACAGTACTGCCACAGTACTCCATAACAGCAGTACCTACAGTGCTGCCACAGTACTCCATAACAGCAGTACCTACAGTGCTGCCACAGTACTCCATAACAGCAGTACCATACAGTACTGCCACAGTACTCCATAACAGCAGTACCTACAGTGCTGCCACAGTACTCCATAACAGCAGTACCTACAGTGCTGCCACAGTACTCCATAACAGCAGTACCTACAGTGCTGCCACAGTACTCCATAACAGCAGTACCTACAGTGCTGCCACAGTACTCCATAACAGCAGTACCTACAGTGCTGCCACAGTACTCCATAACAGCAGTACCTACAGTGCTGCCACAGTACTCCATAACAGCAGTACCTACAGTGCTGCCACAGTACTCCATAACAGCAGTACCATACAGTACTGCCACAGTACTCCATAACAGCAGTACCTACAGTGCTGCCACAGTACTCCATAACAGCAGTACCTACAGTGCTGCCACAGTACTCCATAACAGCAGTACCATACAGTACTGCCACAGTACTCCATAACAGCAGTACCTACAGTGCTGCCACAGTACTCCATAACAGCAGTACCTACAGTGCTGCCACAGTACTCCATAACAGCAGTACCTACAGTGCTGCCACAGTACTCCATAACAGCAGTACCTACAGTGCTGCCACAGTACTCCATAACAGCAGTACCTACAGTGCTGCCACAGTACTCCATAACAGCAGTACCTACAGTGCTGCCACAGTACTCCATAACAGCAGTACCATACAGTACTGCCACAGTACTCCATAACAGCAGTACCTACAGTGCTGCCACAGTACTCCATAACAGCAGTACCATACAGTGCTGCCACAGTACTCCATAACAGCAGTACCATACAGTACTGCCACAGTACTCCATAACAACAGTACCATACAGTGCTGCCACAGTACTCCATAACAGCAGTACCATACAGTACTGCCACAGTACTCCATAACAGCAGTACCATACAGTACTGCCACAGTACTCCATAACAGCAGTACCATACAGTGCTGCCACAGTACTCCATAACAGCAGTACCATACAGTGCTGCCACAGTACTCCATAACAGCAGTACCATACAGTACTGCCACAGTACTCCATAACAGCAGTACCATACAGTACTGCCACAATACTCCATAACAGCAGTACCATACAATACTGCCACAGTACTCCATAACAGCAGTACCTACAGTGCTGCCACAGTACTCCATAACAGCAGTACCTACAGTGCTGCCACAGTACTCCATAACAGCAGTACCATACAGTACTGCCACAGTACTCCATAACAGCAGTACCATACAGTACTGCCACAGTACTCCATAACAGCAGTACATACAGTGCTGCCACAGTACTCCATAACAGCAGTACCATACAGTACTGCCACAGTACTCCATAACAGCAGTACCATACAGTACTGCCACAGTACTCCATAACAGCAGTACCATACAGTACTGCCACAATACTCCATAACAGCAGTACCATACAGTGCTGCCACAGTACTCCATAGTAGAGATTGAGTGGTTTCACATCATAATAGTTACAGTATGTTAAGTGACTACTAAACAATAACACAGGCTTTATATATTAGACTATAAAACCAGTGGGTTATACCAGGGTGGCTAATCGTTGTGTTTTGGCACTGTAATGCATTTTAATGTGAAATGTAATTTATAGGTTTTTATATACATTGTTGACTGTTGCCATCTTGAATTAAGAAAAGTTGTGGAACATTGTAGATAGAAATGACTGTAGTTGACATGACAGTTTGTTTTACATCATAAATTGCTATCTGAATGTTGGCCAACATTGTGTCGTGCTGACCTCGTTCATCTCAATGAGACTAACCTATATAAATACATAAGAATTAGCAGGGCTAGGAGTTGAACAGGACAGCCTCACCACACCACTGTCCAAATCAGATATTACATAGCATTTAGAGAAGGATTTTATTCAAAGCGACTTAGTTTTAGTGAGTGCATAAATGTTTTAGAAACTGGGTGGTTCGAGCTCTGAATGCTGATTGGCTGAATGCAGACTGTATACCACAAGTATGACAACATGACTATTTACTGTTTTAATTACGTTGTTAACCAGTTTATAACAGCAATAAGGCACCTCAGGGATTTGTGGTATAAGGCCATTATAACCCATCTACCTAACAGCTCTGCTCTTAGCAACTGAGCCACACTATACCAAATTCTCAGAAGAGCTGTTAGGTAGATGGGTTAGGGTAGTTTACACAATGCAATCCACGTTATTGAGCAGACCCTTTTACTCAGTGACTAACAGTACAGTGAGTGGATCAAGTGCACATGTGGCTCCAGCAGGAAGGGAAGTCAGGACCCAACTGAGCCACACAGGATGACAATCGTTTTGAGATGAAAGTGGATCTGATTGAATGTTTTCTTCCAAAGCTGATTGATATTTGTGGAAGGAGATGTTTCTAATGTTGTTGTTGATGCTGTTTATGATAATAGGAAGGAGAATATGCAAACAAAACATTAAGATCCAATTTTTATCTAAATCTCCTTGATTGAAGCGTAACGACTTTGGAAGGGCAAATTAAGCTAATGCTAAAATCGAACATCCTTGTGCTTTTCAAGCAGAACAGCTCAACAGCAGGGGACTATATTTCAATAACTACTCCCACACAGCTCTGCACTGGAAACTCATGAACTGATTGTCTAGGAGACTGTTGTTTGACAACTAAGTACAAAGTATAATTCTCTATTTAAGTACAAAGTATAATTCTCTATCTAAGTACAAAGTATTATTCTCTAAGTACAAAGTATAATGCTCTATCTTAGTACATGTTGATCAAAATACATGTTGATGGAAATACATGTTGATGGAAATATATGTTGATGGAAATATATGTTGATCCAAATACATGTTGATGGAAATACATGTTGATCCAAATATATGTTGATCCAAATATATGTTGATCCAAATATACACTACCGGTGAAAAGTTTTAGAACACCTACTCATTCAAGGTTATTATGGCAAGAACAGGTCAAATAAGCAAAGAGAAACGAAAGTCCATAATTTCGTTAAGGTCAGTAAAATGTCAATAACTTTGAAAGTTTCTTCAAGTGCAGTCGCAAAAACCATCAAGCGTTATGATGAAACTGTCTCTCATGAGGACCACCACAGGAAAGGAAGACCCAGAAATTTCTCTGCTGCAGAGGACAAGTTCATTAGAGTTACCAGCCTCAGATTGCAGCCCAAATAAATGCTTCACAGAGTTCAAGTAACAGACACATCTCAACATCAACTGTTCAGAGGAGACTGTGTGAATCAGGCCTTCATGGTTGAATTGCTGCAAAGAAACCACTACTAAAGGACACCAATAATAAGAAGAGACTTGCTTGGGCCAAGAAACACGAGCAACGGACATTAGACTGGTGGAAATTTGGTTCCAACTGCCGTGTTATGGTGTGGGGGTGCTTTGCTGTCTGTGATTTATTTAGAATTCAAGGTACACTTAACCAGCATGGCTACCACAGCATTCTGCAGCGATACGCCATCACATCTGGTTTTGGCTTAGTGGGACTATCATTGGTTTTTCAACAGGACAATGACCCAACCACCTCCAGGCTGTGTAAGGGCTATTTGACCAAGAAGGAGAGTGATGGAGTTCTGCATCAGATGACCTGGCCTCCACAATCACCCGACCTCAACCCAATTGAGATGGTTTGGGATGAGTTGGACCGCAGAGTGAAGGAAAAGCAGCCAACAAGTGCGCAGCATACGTGGGAACTTCTTCAAGACTGATGGAAAAGCATTTCTCACGAAGCTGGTTGAGAGAGTGACAAGAGTGTGCAAAGCTGTCATCAAGGCAAAGGGTGGCTGTTTGAAGAATCTCAAATATAAAATATATTTAGATTAGTTGAACACTTTTTTGGTTACTACATGATACCATATGTGTTCTGTCATAGTTTTGATGTCTTCACGATTATTCTACAATGTAGAAAATAGTAATAAAGAAAAACCCTTGAATGAGTCGGTGTTCTAAAACTTTTTACCGGTAGTGTATATTGATAAAAATATATGTGAGAATGTTTTTCCTGCTCGAAAGGCAGGCGTAGTGGAAACAAGCTCAGGGAGGCAGGAGGGAAGGCAGGCGTAGTGGAAACAAGCTCAGGGAGGCAGGAGGGAAGGCAGGCGTGGTGGAAACAAGCGTAGGGAGGCAGGAGGGAAGGCAGGCGTAGTGGAAACAAGCGCAGGGAGGCAGGAGGGAAGGCAGGCGTAGTGGAAACAAGCGCAGGGAGGCAGGAGGGAAGGCAGGCGTAGTGGAAACAAGCGCAGGGAGGCAGGAGGGAAGGCAGGCGTAGTGGAAACAAGCGCAGGGAGGCAGGAGGGCGACGTCGACCTATTCCGGCAGCCCGCCCCGGGGGAGGGAGCAACTTCGGCTGAAGTCGTGACAATATGTTGATGGAAATATATGTTGATGGATATAAATGTTGATGGATATAAATGTTGATGGAAATATATGTTGATGGATATAAATGTTGATGGATATAAATGTTGATGGATATAAATGTTGATGGAAATATATGTTGATGGATATAAATGTTGATGGATATAAATGTTGATGGAAATATATGTTGATGGATATATATGTTGATGGATATATATGTTGATGGATATATATGTTGATGGAAATATATGTTGATGGAAATATATGTTGATGGATATATATGTTGATGGATATATATGTTGATGGATATATATGTTGTCAGGAATCAGGGGCGAACCCAAAAGCAGACCGGAAACAAAGATTACAATAATGATATTTATTAAACAGACCACTGAGAGTATATGTGATGAGGGTTTGGGGTAGATGAGTAGGGTCGTGAGGTGAAGATCCAGGAATCCCAGTGAGTGGTACAGGAGAGTGAACTGGTGGTTTGGCAGACGGTTCTGATTCCCAGGTGGGTGAGCAGGTTGGTTTCTGAGGCGGGTATTGTGGATGTGACTTAACTATCCGGTGGGGACTGGATGTCAGGTCGTGACTTTAGTAGGGTGGCAGATGACTGATCAGGAACAGGTGAGTGATTGCAGATGATGATCAGGTGGGTGAGAGAATCACTCATGGTGTGGTAATCCCGCCTCCTCTTCCGTTACCCGGGCAACCGGAACCAAACACAAAGACATGAACCAGAGATAGAATGAAAAAGACGCTCAGACAATCAAAACAGAAATCACGGAGGCGGGGTTTGTGACAGATATGAAGTTTATGAATAAAAACAACTGAGGCAGGCTAAGGTCAAAAGACAACTATATACTTAAATAAATAAACCATCGTTCCATTCAAACTGGTAATTAATTACCTAGCTAAAACCATTACAGGAATCTCTAAACAACCTCTTAAATATGAGGATGCTAATATGTACAAAGCACAGAGGTTAAATTAACATATTAGCTGGACAGTGCAGGCAAGACTGGAGGTTATTTACCACACACACACACACACACACTCACACTTTCACTACAAGCACACAGCACACTCACCCATCAGCCCTAGCCTCCCTGAGTCTGCCTGACATGTTGGGATGTAAGGGTGACTATCTCAGTTGGCACACACACACACACACACACACACACACACACACACACACACACACACACACACACACACACACACACACACACACACACACACACACACACACAAACACACACACACACACACACACACACAAACACAGCCAACTGAATTATTATGATGAATAATTATGTTATAACACATTGTAAGACCTGTCACAAGCATGTCTAATAATGTCTTATAATCATCTCAGAATGACCCTGATTAAACACCCACCAGGTCTATATCTATGGTAGAAATGTTGATATAAACAGGTCTATATCTATGGCTGAAATGTTGATATAAACAGGTCTATATCTATGGTTGAAATGTTGATATAAACAGGTCTATATCTATGGCTGAAATGCTGATATAAACAGGTCTATATCTATGGTTGAAATGTTGATATAAACAGTTCTATATCTATGGTTGAAATGTTGATATAAACAGGTCTATATCTATGGCTGAAATGTTGATATAAACAGGTCTATATCTATGGTTGAAATGTTGATATAAACAGTTCTATATCTATGGTTGAAATGTTGATATAAACAGGTCTATATCTATGGTTGAAATGTTGATATAAACAGGTCTATATCTATGGTTGAAATGTTGATATAAACAGTTATATATCTATGGTTGAAATGTTGATATAAACAGTTCTATATCTATGGTAGAAATGTTGATATAAACAGGTCTATATCTATGGCTGAAATGTTGATATAAACAGTTCTATATCTATGGCTGAAATGTTGATATAAACAGGTCTATATCTATGGCTGAAATGCTGATATAAACAGGTCTATATCTATGGTTGAAATGTTGATATAAACAGGTCTATATCTATGGCTGAAATGTTGAGACATCGAGAGATAGAGCATATTATAAGCCTCATCATAAGACAGTCGTTGTTATGGATATGCAGATCAGCACCCCAGACCCAGACTGTGGCTTTCAGAGTGGCATTCAACGTTAGCATAATGATTTATGAGTGAAGTCGCACAATGCATAAGGCTTTTTGGTGAATGGGGACGACATCTTCATGGAGTGCAAAGATTTAGAAGAACTCTAAGCATGTGCACCATTTCCCAAACTAGATAATGGGCGGCAGGCAGCCTAGCGGTTAGAGCATTGGGCCAGTAACCCAAAGGTTAATGGTTTGAATACCTGAGCCGACAAGGTGAAAAACCTGTCTATTGTCAGGGAAAAACGACATACTATTTGTTTGATATTAATAGTTAAGGATCATGTACCTAACTAATGGTATGACGTTTCTAGGGTGTTAGTGGTGCATGCGAGGCAGATGTCTCCGGTCTCTCTCTGTTCTGGCATTCCATAGATAAGATGTGGTGGATGTAACTGAGATAGGGACTGCAGCCTGAAGGAATAGAACATGATCCTTCATTGTCTCTGTTCATCCTTGCATCTGGGAGACTAAGCCAGGGTGGGGTTCAGACAACAACCCCCATATAGACGACCCCAGGAGAAACCCAAAGTGGCTGGTGATGCTCTTCAATATGTCTGAGAGGGGTGGAACTAAGCATGTTGTACCTTGTATCAAGATGTCTATTTGTCATTTTGGGTTAGACTCTCAGTCCAACAGTCAAGACTGTTAAGTCAACGGCTTCATTATTGCAATAATTAATAGGTAGGCCGTCATTGTAAATAAGAATGTGTTCTTAACTGACTTGCCTCGTTAAATAAAGGTTAAATAACTGCTGTTTTGGTCACCAGAATACAGTCCTCCTGTCCAGTAATCATCTGATCTAGTTCAACCATTTTACACGGTCCAGACTATATAGAGCATTCTGGGCCTGAAAGCCAGTTCCACTGCTTTTGTTGATTCTTCCCCTCTAATCAGACTGTTTTACACCTGGGACACCAACGGGGGGACAATGAATGATCAGGTAAAACAGAAAACCAGAAGTATTCCAGACCTCGTAGGGTAAGATTTGAATATAGTGAATCGGCTTTTCAATCAGTAATTCTGGAAGCATTGGAACTCTAAAGTCATAGGAAGACATCTGTCAGCAGCATATAACTCCTTAGGCTGCAGTCATACTTTCCCCCATGGTGTTTTACACCTGATGGGCAAGTTTAGCCAGGGTGTGATTGAGTTGAGCAGTTTCACAGTGTCAAAACCTAATCAGCTTGACAACCTGCAATTCTAAAACATTGGAACTCTATGATCTTTGGAATACTTATCTCAGAAGCCTGAAGTTGGAGTTGTACTTTCTACCCGGGTTTTTACACCTAATGTGCAACGCTCATCTAATCTGGGATGAATTGATGAGAAATGAGGTGTGCTTCTGACCAGAACATCCGACCGGGAAAAAAGTGACTAACCTCACCCGGGGCCAAAGACCCAAAGTCTACTTCAGTGCCCAAAGCAGCTGCAGTACCTTACTATACTGCTTCTAGTCAGAACATACAACCAAGCAAGAACTGACTAAATCTACAGCTCCGAGCAAATGCATTATCTACGGTCATTGCTATCCGAGATCCTAGTGAAGCTGAACATTTAAATGGTTAAGGTAAGGGTTAAGGTTAAGGTTAAGGTTAGGGTTAGCTAAGGGTTATGGATATGGTTAAAGTTAGGGTAAGGCCAGGGGTTAAGTTTAGGGTTTAGGGTAGGGACGTCCCAAGGATCCCGGAAAGCAATAAAGATTACCTTAACATCAGTGTTTAAAGTAGACCCTCCAGTCTTCTAGCAAGTCATAATAGTTCATTGACTAGGAACGGTTGGAGCCCTTAAAGCAATGTGCCATCAGTGACTTTGAGATATCGGGTGCTTGTGACTAAGAGAGAATTCAACCGTTTTTCTCTGCAGGTTTTGCTATCATTAGCTCCAGGAGGGAGCCACTCCACGGTTTGTCTCCAAACTAACCTAGGTCTGTATGTTCCGTGATCAACGCCAGAGCCAACCTGAGAGGTGCTAAAGCCTCTCATCAGATTAGTTTATTGGGTAGGAACGGTTACATGATTGAAACTGGATTAGATTGTTAGCATGACAACTGCAGCAATCATCTGTGTGGAGGAGAAGGGAATATAGAGGAGGAAAAACCATAAAGACAGGAGACAGCATCAGGAGACAGCATCAGGAGCTAGTGGATATATGAGACAGGAGACAGCATCAGGAGACAGAATCAGGAGCTAGTGGATATATGAGACAGGAGACTGCATCAGGAGACAGCATCAGGAGCTAGTGGATATATGAGACAGGAGACAGCATCAGGAGACAGCATCAGGAGCTAGTGGATATATGAGACAGGAGACTGCATCAGGAGACAGCATCAGGAGCTAGTGGATATATGAGACAGGAGACAGCATCAGGACCTAGTGGATATCAGAAAAGATGTCATGTGTCATTTTGTTTGTGAGGATTTTGGTAATTCATAGATGTAGCTAATATACTTGGGAACACATACAATGAGTAGTATAGCATGGTGCTTATGATGCAAAGGCACTAATACATTTAAATAGCCTGAGTAGAAAAACATACAAATAGAAAGCAAGTTTCTATTTTCATTAACCTACATTGGAACCGTAACCTTAGATGAAGCACGTAATTATAGAATATAAAAAGTTCCACAACTTCACCGTCAAGAGCATCCTGACCGGTTGCCTCACCGCATGGTATTGCAACTAATCGGCATCTGAATGTAAAGTGCTACAGAGGGTAGTGCGTACGGCCCAGTACATCACTGGGGCCAAGCTTCATGCCATCCAGGACTTATATACTAGGCAGTGTCAGAGGAAAGCCACAAAAATTGTCAAAGACTCCAGTCACCCAAGTCATAGACTATTCTCTCTGCTACCACATGGCAAGCGGTACCTGAGCGCCAAGTCTAGGACCAAAAGGCTCCTTAACAGCTTTTACCCCCAAGCTATAAGACTGCTGAACAATTAATCAAATGGCTACCTGGACTATTTACATTGACCCCTCCCCTCCATTTGTTTTAACACTGCTGCTACTCTGTTTATTATCTATGTATAGTCACTTTACCCCTACCTACATGTACATATTACCTCAACTACCAACACTGCTGCTACTCTGTTTATTATCTATGTATAGTCACTTTACCCCTACCTACATGTACATATTACCTCAACTACCAACACTGCTGCTACTCTGTCTATTATCTATGTATAGTCACTTTACCCCTACCTACATGTACAAATGACCTCGACTAACCTGTACCCCTGTATATAGCCTCATTACTAACCTGTACCCCTGCACACTGACTCAGTACCGGTACTCCCTGTATATAGCCTCATTACTAACCTGTACCCCTGCACACTGACTCAGTACCGGTACTCCCTGTATATAGCCTCATTACTAACCTGTACCCCTGCACACTGACTCAGTACCGGTACTCCCTGTATATAGCCTCATTACTAACCTGTACCCCTGCACAAAGACTCGGTACTAACACACAAGAGGTGGCCGCCTATAGACATAGATTAGGAATCACTGGCCACTTTAAGGAATAGAACACTAGCCACTTTAATAATGTTTCTTTGTCTTGCATCACTCATCTCATATGTATAAACTGCACTCTACACTATTCTACAGTATCTTAGCCACTTTATTGGGTTTACATACTGCATCACCCATCTCATATGTACATACTTTATTCTATACTATGCCACTGTATCTTAGTCCAATGGGGCTCTGACATATATGTATATATTATTAATCCACATATCCTAAAACTACATTTATTGTAGCTGGGGATTTTAACAAAGCAAATTTGAGGACTAGGCTGCCGAAGTTCTATCAACATATCGAATGTTGTACTCACGCTGCTAAAACACTCCACCACTGTTATTAAAAATCCCGGAATGCTTATAAGGCCCTCCCCCATCCTCCTTTCGGCAAATCCGACCACGATTCCATCTTGCTCCTCCCTTCCTATAGGCAGAAACTCAAACAGGAAGTACCCGTGCTAAGGACTATTCAACGATGGTCTGACCAATCGGAATCCACGCTTCAGGATAGTTTTGATCACGTGGACTGGGATATGTTCCGGGTAGCTTGCGAAAATAATCTAGACATATACACTGATACGGTGACTGAGTTTATAAGGAAGTGTATAGGAGAGTTAGTACCCACTGTTACTATTAAAACCTACCCTAACCAGAAACCATGGATAGATGGTAGCATTCGCGCGAAACTGAAAGTGTGAACCACCGCATTTAACCAGGAAAAGAAGACTGGGAATATGGAAGAACATAAACAGTGTAGTTATTCACTCCGCAAGGCGATCATACAAGCTAAACATCAATATAGAGATAAAGTGGAGTCGCAATTCAACGGCTCAGACACAAGACTACAAAAGGAAAACCAGACCGAAGTCTTGCTTCCGGACAAGCTAAACAGCTTTTAGGATAACACAGTGCCACCGACGTGGCCCACTACCAAGGACTGTGGGCTCTCCTTCTCCGTGTCCAACGTGAGTAAAACATTTAAAAGTATCGGAGGTGGTAGGTGTGGTGAAGTTATCGGAGGTGGTAGGTGTGGTGAAGTATCATGAGGTGGTAGGTGTGGTGAAGTTATCGGAGGTGGTAGGTGTGGTGAAGTATCAGAGGTGTTAGGTGTGGTTAAGTATCAGAGGTGGTAGGTGTGGTGAAGTATCAGAGGTGTTAGGTGTGGTTAAGTATCTGAGGTGGTAGGTGTGGTGAAGTATCGGAGGTGGTAGGTGTGGTGAAGTATCGGAGGTGGTAGGTGTGGTAAAGTATCGGAGGTGGTAGGTGTGGTGAAGTATCAGAGGTGGTAGGTGTGGTGAAGTATCAGAGGTGGTAGGTGTGGTGAAGTATCAGAGGTGGTAGGTGTGGTGAAGTATCAGAGGTGGTAGGTGTGGTGAAGTATCAGAGGTGTTAGGTGTGGTTAAGTATCTGAGGTGGTAGGTGTGGTGAAGTATCGGAGGTGGTAGGTGTGGTGAAGTATCGGAGGTGGTAGGTGTGGTGAAGTATCGGAGGTGGTAGGTGTGGTGAAGTATCAGAGGTGGTAGGTGTGGTGAAGTATCAGAGGTGGTAGGTGTGGTGAAAATATCGGAGACCGAGGTATGCACCGAGGGTCAGGATAAAGATGAGTCTGTGACAGTAGGAGTGAAGTTTATGGAGAAAGTGGGCCCTTGCCTTTTTGCTGATCCATTTATGAGTTGGGTGGTGTGGAATCAGTGAAGGTAACCAGAAGTGGACTAGTGATAATTGTTAGTGTTTCTATTGGTCAGGTGAAGGTAACCAGAAGTGGACTAGTGATAATTGATTGTGTTTCTACTGGTCAGGTGAGGGTAACCAGAAGTGGACTAGTGATAATTGTTAGTGTTTCTGATGGTCAGGTGAGGGTAACCAGAAGTGGACTAGTGATAATTGTTAGTGTTTCTACTGGTCAGGTGAAGGCAACCAGAAGTGGCCTAGAGATAATTGTTAGTGTTTCTGATGGTCAGAGGCAAGAAAACTGAATTGTTTTGCTCTCCAGAAAAGTGTGCCAATGGGAGGAGTGATACCTGATACCGAGCTTATGTGCCGAATACATTATGATATTACAGGTGTCAAGCTCATAGGCGTGTGGCAGCAGTGTGTAGGAGGGAGGTTCCTAGGTGTGAGAAGTGTGCAGAAGGACATGAGACAAAGGAATGTGTAGCATTGGGGAAAGTAGTGGTATGTGTTAATTGTAGGGATGCCCATGGGGCTGGGGATCAGAAATGTCCTGTACAAGAGAGGCAGGTTGAGGTTTCCAGGGTCAGAGTAGAGCAGAAGGTGTCGTATGCTGAGGCAGGTTGAGGTTTCCAGGGTCAGAGTAGTGCTGAAGGTGTCATATGCCGAGGCAGGTTGAGGTTTCCAGGGTCAGAGTAGAGCAGAAGGTGTCATATGCTGAGGCAGGTTGAGGTTTCCAGGGTCAGAGTAGAGCAGAAGGTGTCATATACTGAGGCAGGTTGAGGTTTCCAGGGTCAGAGTAGAGCAGAAGGTGTCGTATGCTGAGGCAGGTTGAGGTTTCCAGGGTCAGAGTAGAGCAGAAGGTGTCATATGCTGAGGCAGGTTGAGGTTTCCAGGGTCAGAGTAGAGCAGAAGGTGTCATATGCTGAGGCAGTGAAGACAGTAGAGGAGGATGGATCAAGGTGGATGAGTGGTGAGAGTAGTAGATATCTACCAGAACAGAGGGATGGGACAACAAGTGATTTATAGCAACGGTTATCAACTGTACTTCAGGGATGGAATGTAAGTCGAAGAAAATAGAGGTTGTGGTGGAGCTGCAGAGATGTTAGATGAGGTTTAAGTCCAGGCTCTGGCGGGGCCACTCAAGGACATTCAGAGACTTGTCCTGAAGCCACTCCTGCGTTGTATTGGCTGTGTGCTTAGGGTTGTTGTCCTGTTGGACTGTGAACCTTCAACCCAGTCTGAGGTCCAGAGCGCTATGGAGCAGGTTTTCATCAAGGATCTCTCTGTATCAAGGATCTCTTAATATAATTTACTAAATAAATTATAAATTGGTTTTTCTTCGTCATTAGATAGATAGATAGATAGATAGATAGATAGATAGATAGATAGATAGATAGATAGATAGATAGATAGATAGATAGATAGATAGATAGATAGATAGATAGATAGATAGATAGATAGATAGATAGATAGATAGATAGATAGATAGATAGATAGATAGATAGATAGATAGATAGATAGATAGATAGATAGATAGATAGATAGATAGATAGATAGATAGATACAGTGGGGAGAACAAGTATTTGATACACTGCCGATTTTGCAGGTTTTCCTACTTACAAAGCATGTAGAGGTCTGTAATTTTTATCATAGGTACACTTCAACTGTGAGAGACGGAATCTAAAACAAAAATCCAGAAAATCACATTGCATGATTTTTAAATAATTAATTTGCATTTTATTGCATGACATAAGTATTTGATCACCTACCAACCAGTAAGAATTCCGTCTCTCACAGACCTGTTAGTTTTTCTTTAAGAAGCCCTCCTGTTCTCCACTCATTACCTGTATTAACTGCACCTGTTTGAACTCGTTACCTGTATAAAAGACACCTGTCCACACACTCAATCAAACAGACTCCACACACTCAATCAAACAGCTGTGTAAGGACATCAGGGATAAAATTGTAGACCTGCACAAGGCTGGGATGGGCTACAGGACAATAGGCAAGCAGCTTGGTGAGAAGGCAACAACTGTTGGCGCAATTATTAGAAAATGGAAGAAGTTCAAGATGACGGTCAATCTCCTTTGGTCTGGGGCACCATGCAAGATCTCACCTCGTGGGGCATCAATGATCATGAGGAAGGTGAGGGATCAGCCCAGAACTACACGGCAGGACCTGGTCAATGACCTGAAGAGAGCTGGGACCACAGTCTCAAAGAAAATCATTAGTAACACACTGCGCCGTCATAGATTAAAATCCTGCAGCGCACGCAAGGTCCCCCTGCTCAAGCCAGAGCATGTCCAGGCCCGTCTGAAGTTTGCCAATGACCATCTGGATGATCCAGAGGAGGAATGGGAGAAGGTCATGTGGTCTGATGAGACAAAAATAGAGCTTTTTGGTCTAAACTCCACTCGCCGTGTTTGGAGGAAGAAGAAGGATGAGTACAACCCCAAGAACACCATCCCAACCGTGAAGCATGGAGGTGGAAACATCATTCTTTGGGGATGCTTTTCTGCAAAGGGGACAGGACGACTGCACCGTATTGAGGGGAGGATGGATGGGGCCATGTATCGCGAGATCTTGGCCAACAACCTCCTTCCCTCAGTAAGAGCATTGAAGATGGGTCGTGGCTGGGTCTTCCAGCATGACAACGACCCAAAACACACAGCCAGGGCAACTAAGGAGTGGCTCCGTAAGAAGCATCTCAAGGTCCTGGAGTGGCCTAGCCAGTCTCCAGACCTGAACCCAATAGAAAATATTTGGA
Source organism: Thymallus thymallus (assembly GCA_023634145.1). Taxonomy (NCBI): domain Eukaryota; kingdom Metazoa; phylum Chordata; class Actinopteri; order Salmoniformes; family Salmonidae; genus Thymallus; species Thymallus thymallus. Next base: position 1,362,552 of record CM042409.1, read on the forward strand.
GGGAGCTGAAAGTCTGTATTGCCCAGCGACAGCCCCGAAACCTGAAGGATCTGGATGGAGGAGTGGGCCAAAATCCCTGCTGCAGTGTGTGCAAACCTGGTCAAGAACTACAGGAAATGTATGATCTCTGTAATTGCAAACAAAGGTTTCTCTACCAAATATTAAGTTCTGCTTTTCTGATGTATCAAATACTTATGTCATGCAATAAAATGCAAATTAATTACTTAAAAATCATACAATGTGATTTTCTGGATTTTTGTTTTAGATTCCGTCACTCACAGTTGAAGAGTACCTATGATAACAATTACAGACTTCTACATGCTTTGTAAGTGGGAAAACCTGCAAAATCGGCAGTGTATCAAATACTTGTTCTCCCAACTGTAGATAGATAGATAGATAGATAGTATAGAAATACAAGATATCTGGAGTGCAAAAAAAAGCTATAAAAGGACATTGCATAGTATGAGTGGTTGGCTGAATATGTACACTATACATTGGTGGATGTTGGATGGTTAACTATACTATACAGGTCGATGGCAGAGAAATACTTCAGTAGCTAAAAATGCATATGATATGAGCGAGGGTAATAATAGTTTACTTGATAGACAGACTGGCTAAATGAACAGGTAAGTGAATATTTTGCATGGTTAAATTAGCTGTACAGGTAAATATACAGTTATATTTACAGATAAGTGAATACTTGCATGGTTACACAAACTGTACAGGTACATGACAGGAAGAGATACTTTAATAGCTAAATGTGTGTATGATATCATTTGGGATAATAATAGTAATTCCCTTAAAATACAGTCCTTAGTGCGCAGGGTTGAATTACAGATAACTGCACGTATTGCACATTCAATATACTAAAAGCAATGAGAAAAGGTGCAACTGACAGGATACTAATATGCATTCCTGAGTGAATGACTACGTAAGTTAGGTCCACGAATTACTTGCAATATTGCACGTGATATGATATAACAACTGTACATGAGTATGTATATACAGACCTGCATGAATAAATAAGTCCTGAGTGAATGAGTGATTACGGACCAGAGTTACTCACGGATGGATGCATAATTGTTAAACTAGGTCCTAGCACCCCAACAGTTCCAGGTCTGTGTTTTGCCGACGGCACGGCACCCCGGTAAGGCATTATATAGTCTAATAGCCACCGGCATGAAGGACCTCCTGTAGCGCTCTCTGGCACACCGTGGTGGGATCAGTCTGTGGGGAATTATGGGGTATTGTGTGTTGATTGATGATGAAAAAATACTTTTCGAATGCACTGTAAGTGTTGCAGGGATTTTACTTGCTGTGGTAGCTGACATGTATAGTGTTGAGTCATCCCCATACAGAAACACACTGGCTTTACTCAGAACCAGTGGCAGGTATTTACTGTAGTAAAGATTGAAAAAAGTAAAGCGCCTGCTTCCTGATTCTACCTGGATTATGTTGGACAGGCTTCCATTAAAGAACACCCTCTGTGTTCTGTTAGACAGGTAACTCTTTATCCACAATATAGCGCAGTTTTTCCAGCAGCATATCGATAATGTCAAAAGCTCCCACAAAAACAGCTCCCACAATATTTTATTATCAATTTCTCTCACCCAATCATCAGTAATTTGTTTAAGATTTTAACTATCAATTTTTTTATAATTTATCTTTGTTTCATAATAGAGTTTCTTCTTCTTTTTGTTAAGTTTGGTCAGATAATTTCTCAATTTACAGTACATTTGCTGCCAGACTTATTTGCCATTTCTTTTGCCTCATCTCACTCAACAAATTCCTCATAAATCCACAGGATTTAACAGTTTATACAGTCATGTTCTTAATGGATACATGGTTATTAGTAACTGGAATAAGTAATTTCAGGTGTCAAGCGCAGCATCTGGTTGCTCCTCATTAAACACCACAGAACAACAAACGTTCTTTTCATCTTCAACATATAAATCACTACAAAACTTATTGTATGATCTCTTATACACTATATCAGGCCCAGCCTTTGGAACAATGGTTTTACTAGATATGGATACTATATTGTGATAACTACAATACATGTGGATTTAATTCCTGGGCTGTTTATAAATACACTGATAGGTTGACTAAATTCTTGAATGGGCAGCTTGATGGACTCATGGACACTCTTACTGACAGTTGTGTCTGCTTTGTGTGATGTATTGGCATCTCTACCTTCTTGCCCTTTGTGCTGTTGTCTGTGTCCAATAATGTTTGTACCATGTTTTGTGCTGCTGCCATGTTGTGTTGCTACCATGTTGTTGTCATGTTACGTTGCTACCGTGTTGTGTTGTCATGTGTTGCTGCCTTGCTATGTTGTTGTCTTAGGTCTCTCTTTATGTAGTGTTGTTTTGTCTCTCTTGTCGTGACGTGTGTTTTGTCCTATATTTATATTTTTAATCCCAGCCCCCGTCATTGTAAATAAGAATTTGTTCTTAACTGACTCACCTTGTTAAATAAAGTTTAAATAAAATAAATAAAAATAAATAAGCCAGTCAATATTTAGATCACCCAGAAAATATACCTCTCTGTTGATATCACATACATTATCAGGCATTTCACACATATTATCCAGATACTGACTGTTAGCACTTGGTGGTCTATAGCAGCTTCCCACTAGAATGGGCTTTAGGTGAGGAAGATGAACCTGTAGCCTTGTTACTTCAACGGTATTTAACATGAGATCCTCTCTAAGCTTTACAGGAATGTGACTCTGAGCAAATATTGCAACACCTCCACCATTGGCATTCCTATCTCTTCTGAAGATGCTGAAACCATGTATTGCTACCACTGTACCATCAAAGGTATTATCTAAGTGAGTTTCAGAGATAGTCAGCATATTAATGTTATCTGTTACTAGCAAGTTAGCGATTTCATTAACTTAACTTCTTAGGCTACATATGTTAATGTGGGCAATTCTTTGCACTTTTCTGGGATTCTTTATTGTTATTATTGCTTTACTGGGAGGCTTAGCAGAGGTAGACATGACAGCACAGGAGGCTGCTGACGGAAGAACGGCTCATATTAATGTCCAGAACGAAGCGAATGGAATGGCATTAACCACCTGGAAACCATGTGTTTGATGTATTTGTTACCATTCAACTGATTCCTCTGCAATCACTACCAGGAGCCCGTTCTCCCCAATGAGGCTGCCACCAACCTCCTGTGCATGACTTATTATTGATAATGCATGGCTTATAACAGTGTTAACAGTATAACTCAGGTTCATATGCACATGATTAAAGCATACGATACCTGTAGGATTGACAGAGGCATTCAGAGGAGTTAGAGGGACGTGAGTTAGGTTACTTACATTATGACTGCCAATGCCACTGGGACAATGTACATTTGCAGCAGCACTACGACAACTTAGTGGAACATTGGTAGGAATTATCTGAGCAGGGCTTAGGTCTGATGAGTCATTGTCTCAATGCAGCCTTGAAATGCGTGGACAGGGTCCAGGGGCCAAGATGAATTGGAAGGACTCCATCATTCCTGTAAAACATCTTCTGTTTCCAAAAGGTGTCAAAGGTATCTATAGATGTTATGACAACAGAGGTACAGTAGTCTTTTAGCCAGGTGTAATGCCAGTAGCCTGCTGAATCTTTCACAGCCGCAGCCCAGTGATGATACCGGCCTGAAATAATCAGGCATTTTTTTGGAATCTTTCAGAGCTTGAATCAGTTCTTTAAAATACATTTTCAGCAGTTACGAGCTAGCCCTCCTAATGTCATTTGACCCAACATGGACTAAGACAGCGTCCGCCCCTGCAGCCTTCTAATGTCCTGTACTTGTGCTCCAGGATAGCACAGGGTTTTTGCCCAGGTAACTGAGATGTTTCTCACCATAGAGCTGCCGATGAAGCTGATGATGACAGCTGATGAAATGGCTGAGGAGGTCCGGATGCTCTTTCGCCTTCAGTGGTTTAGAAGACCCCTCGAGGACCAATGGGAGGTGGGGCCTGATGCACCCGAGCCAGCCGTAGAATCCACTGTGGATGACGAAGGGGCCGGGAGACCCCTTCGGGGAGGGATCCCTGCAGAGGACCGGTCAGTCGGCTGTGGAGAGACGACACAGTAGTGACACTCCCACCACGCCAGAGTGGCGTCCATCTACAGGAATAGAAGAGAAAGAGATAGTAGGCGGGCGTGGATTCCCCAGTAGCTTGTGGAAGTTCACTAATTGTTTGCTAAGGGTAACCACTCTGCCCCTGTAGTCCTCAAAAAGTTGCTAGATTGAATGTCCAGACGGTCCACATTGTCCCGGAATAGAGCAAAATAAACACAGCTCTTGCAGCGTTTGAAATGTTCTTTAGTGACCTCCATCACTCTTTAGTGACCTCCATCACTCTTTAGTGACCTCCATCACCCTTTAGTGACCTCCATCCCTCACGCCCCCCCCCCCCCCCCCCCCCCCCGGGTATCTGGTTTTTGATGGTTGGGAACAGTTCTAGTAAATCCATCATTCACGCCCCCCAGGTATCTCAGACCGATGCTTACTTCTCACACAACATGTTTTTAACTAGCATCCTAATCCACCCAAGAGGCATTGCATGCTAGTAATATTTCTGGCCTTTTCATCCAGAACAGAGTAGACACGCACAGATCCAGATGATTGCGTCAATATGTAGATAGTACCATCTCCCAGAGACTATCGATTTTTAATTTGTTTTAAAAGTTTCAGAAAGTCTGTGCATTCCTACTCATGTTCATGACATGATTATCATTATTATGAACCATTAATTGAGCTGGCATAAAGATGACATAACACTAACACATAAGGGCTGGTAAGTAAGCACTTCACTGTAAGGTCTACCTGCTTTAATAAGCGCATGTGGTAGCACAGCCTTCCTGTATATGTTGCCTAGTGGTGCGTGCTGTTGAGTTTTGGCCACAGTGGTGTCATGTTATTACACTTATACTGCTCTATTATACAGTGCCTTCAGAAAGTATTCAGACCCCTTCCCTTTTTCCACCTTTTGTTACCTTACAGCCTTATTTTAAAATTGATTACATGCATTTTTTTCTTAATCAATCTACACACAATACCCCATAATGAAAAAACAAATAAAAAACATAAATATCATATTTACTTTAGTATTCAGACCCTTTACTATGAGACTCGAAATTCAGTTCAGCTGCATCCTGTTCCCATTGATCATCCTTGAGATGTTTCTACAAATTGATTGGAGTCCACCTGTGGTAAATTACATTACCACTCCACATAGTTTATGCTGACTGTTAGGCTTCACAGTAAAAGTCCTTTGTCTTCACCCTGATTGTAATCAGAGGCAGTTAAACCAACAGCAATTTCTCAGATGGTGCATCTAAAATGACCCCTATTCTATAGTGCACTACCTTCGACCAGAGCCTTATAGGGCCATATAGGGAATATAGTGCTATTTATGACATCTCCTCAGAGTGGTTGATTTCCAGCTAGAGGAAGGAGGCGTGCCACACTGATGTTTCTATCTGGGGAGATTCATGTTGTCTTTGTCTAAGCTGCAGAATGAAAACAGCTTCCGCTCTGAGCATCAGCTAAGTGATGTTGTTTGAGCCACAAAAAATAGTAAAATGGTTGAATTAGGAGTAGCGGTGACAGGTTTAGGAGTAGCAGTGACAGTAGGAGTAGCAGTGACAGTAGGAGTAGCGGTGACAGGTTTAGGAGTAGCGGTGACAGTAGGAGTAGCGGTGACAGGTTTAGGAGTAGCGGTGACAGGTTTAGGAGTAGTAGTGACAGGTTTAGGAGTAGCAGTGACAGGTTTAGGAGTAGTAGTGACAGGTTTAGGAGTAGCAGTGACAGGTTTAGGAGTAGTAGTGACAGGTTTAGGAGTAGTAGTGACAGGTTTAGGAGTAGTAGTGACAGGTTTAGGAGTAGCGGTGACAGGTTTAGGAGTAGTAGTGACAGTAGGAGTAGTAGTGACAGGTTTAGGAGTAGCAGTGACAGGTTTAGGAGTAGTAGTGACAGGTTTAGGAGTAGTAGTGACAGTAGGAGTAGCAGTGACAGGTTTAGGAGTAGTAGTGACAGGTTTAGGAGTAGTAGTGACAGGTTTAGGAGTAGTAGTGACAGTAGGAGTAGCGGTGACAGGTTTAGGAGTAGTAGTGACAGTAGGAGTAGCAGTGACAGGTTTAGGAGTAGCAGTGACAGGTTTAGGAGTAGTAGTGACAGGTTTAGGAGTAGCAGTGACAGGTTTAGGAGTAGCAGTGACAGGTTTAGGAGTAGTAGTGACAGTAGGAGTAGCAGTGACAGGTTTAGGAGTAGCGGTGACAGGTTTAGGAGTAGCAGTGACAGATTTAGGAGTAGTAGTGACAGGTTTAGGAGTAGCAGTGACAGGTTTAGGAGTAGCGGTGACAGGTTTAGGAGTAGCGGTGACAGGTTTAGGAGTAGTAGTGACAGGTTTAGGAGTAGCGGTGACAGATTTAGGAGTAGTAGTGACAGGTTTAGGAGTAGCAGTGACAGTAGGAGTAGTAGTGACAGGTTTAGGAGTAGTAGTGACAGGTTTAGGAGTAGTAGTGACAGGTTTAGGAGTAGCAGTGACAGGTTTAGGAGTAGCAGTGACAGTAGGAGTAGCGGTGACAGGTTTAGGAGTAGTAGTGACAGGTTTAGGAGTAGCGGTGACAGGTTTAGGAGTAGCAGTGACAGGTTTAGGAGTAGCAGTGACAGGTTTAGGAGTAGTAGTGACAGGTTTAGGAGTAGCGGTGACAGGTTTAGGAGTAGCAGTGACAGGTTTAGGAGTAGCAGTGACAGGTTTAGGAGTAGCAGTGACAGGTTTAGGAGTAGCGGTGACAGGTTTAGGAGTAGCAGTGACAGGTTTAGGAGTAGCAGTGACAGGTTTAGGAGTAGTAGTGACAGGTTTAGGAGTAGCGGTGACAGGTTTAGGAGTAGCAGTGACAGGTTTAGGAGTAGCGGTGACAGGTTTAGGAGTAGTAGTGACAGGTTTAGGAGTAGCAGTGACAGGTTTAGGAGTAGCGGTGACAGGTTTAGGAGTAGCAGTGACAGGTTTAGGAGTAGTAGTGACAGGTTTAGGAGTAGTAGTGACAGGTTTAGGAGTAGCAGTGACAGGTTTAGGAGTAGCGGTGACAGGTTTAGGAGTAGCAGTGACAGTAGGAGTAGCAGTGACAGGTTTAGGAGTAGTAGTGACAGGTTTAGGAGTAGTAGTGACAGGTTTAGGAGTAGTAGTGACAGGTTTAGGAGTAGCGGTGACAGGTTTAGGAGTAGCGGTGACAGGTTTAGGAGTAGCGGTGACAGGTTTAGGAGTAGCAGTGACAGTAGGAGTAGTAGTGACAGGTTTAGGAGTAGTAGTGACAGGTTTAGGAGTAGCGGTGACAGGTTTAGGAGTAGCGGTGACAGTAGGAGTAGCAGTGACAGGTTTAGGAGTAGCAGTGACAGGTTTAGGAGTAGTAGTGACAGGTTTAGGAGTAGCAGTGACAGTAGGAGTAGCAGTGACAGGTTTAGGAGTAGCAGTGACAGGTTTAGGAGTAGCGGTGACAGGTTTAGGAGTAGCAGTGACAGTAGGAGTAGTAGTGACAGGTTTAGGAGTAGTAGTGACAGGTTTAGGAGTAGTGGTGACAGGTTTAGGAGTAGCGGTGACAGGTTTATGAGTAGCGGTGACAGGTTTAGGAGTAGCAGTGACAGTAGGAGTAGCGGTGACAGGTTTAGGAGTAGCGGTGACAGGTTTAGGAGTAGCAGTGACAGGTTTAGGAGTAGTAGTGACAGGTTTAGGAGTAGCAGTGACAGTAGGAGTAGCGGTGACAGGTTTATGAGTAGCGGTGACAGGTTTAGGAGTAGCAGTGACAGTAGGAGTAGCGGTGACAGGTTTAGGAGTAGCGGTGACAGGTTTAGGAGTAGCAGTGACAGTAGGAGTAGCGGTGACAGGTTTAGGAGTAGTAGTGACAGGTTTAGGAGTAGCGGTGACAGGTTTAGGAGTAGCAGTGACAGGTTTAGGAGTAGCAGTGACAGGTTTAGGAGTAGTAGTGACAGGTTTAGGAGTAGCGGTGACAGGTTTAGGAGTAGCAGTGACAGGTTTAGGAGTAGCAGTGACAGGTTTAGGAGTAGCAGTGACAGGTTTAGGAGTAGTGACAGGTTTAGGAGTAGCAGTGACAGGTTTAGGAGTAGCAGTGACAGGTTTAGGAGTAGCAGTGACAGGTTTAGGAGTAGCAGTGACAGGTTTAGGAGTAGTAGTGACAGGTTTAGGAGTAGCAGTGACAGGTTTAGGAGTAGCAGTGACAGGTTTAGGAGTAGCAGTGACAGTAGGAGTAGCGGTGACAGGTTTAGGAGTAGCAGTGACAGTAGGAGTAGCGGTGACAGGTTTAGGACTGCATCACTGGCATTCACATGAAGTGTTTGTGCTCAACTCTGTAAAAATAGACTGAGACTCTACCCTGCCTCAGCTCTGCCTCAGCTCTGCCTCAGCTCTGCCTCAGCTCTGCCTCAGCTCCGAGTATAGAAAGAGCTAGCAGACATTGCCCGCCTGGAGGCTGTACAGCTCACTGGATTTGAAATGGGGGGAGAAAGGAGGGGGAGAGGGGGAGGCTTGGAGAAGCTTAGCAAAATACAGATATCTTCTTATAGGCTCATTTCTGCTCTATCTGGTCTGTTTGATTAGAAGGACATCAGAGGAAAGGCATTACTGGAGTGTTGCACATTACAAACGCCAAAACAAGTTCCAAATAAACACTTCTTGGTATTGATGTGTCTAAAAATCTGCTGTAACAAAGGTAGAATTCAGTATACTGTCATATTAAACATTTGAAAACAAAAATAGTGGATTGTCTTCACTTTTTTATCGTTGTAATAAAGGTAATTGTAGCTAAATAATTTCTGAACTTTTATTTTGTTGATAATAAAATACTCTAATTGTGCGTAGAGTGTACTATGGGGAAATTAGCCAGCTACAGTAAGTTAGGCTGTTAGCAGCTCCATAGAGTTTTAACAAACCTAAGGCAATGGTAAATCTGAGAGCTGGCAGTAGCGCTATAGGGGGAGAGTCAGAAATAATGTAGCTATTTTCACAGTCTTTATTCTGAGTTGTAGGTAATACGAGAGCTTGGCCACTCACAATAGCACTTCTCCTCAAATAATAAATACTAGGCTCCAGGGAATTGTATTGTATGTTTAAGTCACGTTCTCAATAAGCAAGATATAGCCTAGGAATAGAAAGGACAGGAAAGGAAAGGAAAGGAAAGGACAGGAAAGGAAAGGACAGGAAAGGAAAGGAAAGGAAAGGAAAGGAAAGGACAGGAAAGGACAGGAAAGGAAAGGAAAGGAAAGGACAGGAAAGGAAAGGAAAGGAAAGGAAAGGACAGGAAAGGACAGGAAAGGAAAGGAAAGGAAAGGACAGGAAAGGAAAGGAAAGGAAAGGAAAGGAAAGGAAAGGAAAGGAAAGGAAAGGAAAGGAAAGGAAAGGAAAGGAAAGGAAAGGAAAGGAAAGGACAGGAAAGGACAGGAAAGGAAAGGACAGGAAAGGACAGGAAAGGAAAGGAAAGGAAAGGACAGGAAAGGAAAGGACAGGAAAGGACAGGAAAGGAAAGGAAAGGAAAGGAAAGGAAAGGAAAGGAAAGGAAAGGAAAGGAAAGGAAAGGAAAGGAAAGGAAAGGAAAGGAAAGGAAAGGAAAGGAAAGGAAAGGAAAGGAAAGGAAAGGACAGGAAAGGAAAGGAAAGGAAAGGAAAGGAAAGGAAAGGAAAGGACAGGAAAGGAAAGGAAAGGAAAGGAAAGGAAAGGAAAGGAAAGGAAAGGAAAGGAAAGGAAAGGAAAGGAAAGGAAAGGAAAGGAAAGGAAAGGAGGATACTAGTCAGTTGTACAACTGAATGCATTCAACTGAAATGTGTCTTCTGCATTTAACCCAACCACTCTGAATCAGAACTACCGCTGATATGGCTTCATAGGACTGAACATTTGTATTAGCCTGTATTTGGAGAAGCATCATGAGTTGACCATTTAGAAACCTTTAAAGGATAGTCTTGGCTAATGCCTGGACAGGAGCAGAAAGACAGCAGACACATGGATGTTGAACCAGCTTTCATTACAGTAGGGAAAGGATAGCCTATAATCAAACCAGGAAAATATCTGAAATGTCACTGGAGTGTCACCGGATTATGTCATGTCTTGCTCCATAATGGCTATATCGCCAACTAGGAGGGTTTTTATACACATCCAAAATAATAACAGGAGCTGGCTAAAATAATGTAATAGCCTTCATAGATAAAATAATAACAGGAGCTGTCTAAAATAATGTAATAGCCTTCATAGATAAAATAATAACAGGAGCTGTCTAACATAATGTCATAGTCTATATTGACAAAAGGAGACTCGCTGGTTTGCTGAAATGGGGAAAAACATTAGTTTTTATGTTTCTAAATACAAGGTTTATTGACACAAAAAGCACATCTCTCTTGTTCCATATGGGCAGCGTGCGTTACGGCTGGATAGCATGCCATAACATCTCTCTTGTTCCATATGGGCAGTGTGCGTTACGGCTGGATAGCATGCCATAACATCTCTCTTGTTCCATATGGGCAGCGTGCGTTACGGCTGGATAGCATGCCATAACATCTCTCTTGTTCCATATGGGCAGTGTGCGTTACGGCTGGATAGCATGCCATAACATCTCTCTTGTTCCATATGGGCAGCGTGCGTTACGGCTGGATAGCATGCCATAACATCTCTCTTGTTCCATATGGGCAGTGTGCGTTACGGCTGGATAGCATGCCATAACATCTCTCTTGTTCCATATGGGCAGCGTGCGTTACGGCTGGATAGCATGCCATAACATCTCTCTTGTTCCATATGGGCAGTGTGCGTTACGGCTGGATAGCATGCCATAACATCTCTCTTGTTCCATATGGGCAGTGTGCGTTACGGCTGGATAGCATGCCATAACAAACTGCATTTTCTGCTAGAACCAGCTTTTGGTTGGTCTTAAATATTCCCACCAGTGAATACTGAAATTGGCACTTTGGCACACGCTTTTAAGGACACACCTCCGATATTGCCACACCTCCCACCTCAGAGCAAGCGAGCTCATATAAGACAGGTAAATTACCAATCCTGGTGCTAGGTAAATTACCAATCCTGGTGCTAGGTAAATTACCAATCCTGGTGCTAGGTAAATTACCAATCCTGGCGCTAGGTAAATTACCAATCCTGGCGCTAGGTAAATTACCAATCCTGGCGCTAGGTAAATTACCAATCCTGGTGCTATGTAAATCCTGGCGCTAGGTAAATTACCAATCCTGGCGCTAGGTAAATTACCAATCCTGGTGCTAGGTAAATCCTGGCGCTAGGTAAATTACCAATCCTGGCGCTAGGTAAATTACCAATCCTGGCGCTAGGTAAATTACCAAACCTGGTGCTAGGTAAATTACCAATCCTGGCGCTAGGTAAATTACCAATCCTGGTGCTAGGTAAATTACCAATCCTGGCGCTAGGTAAATTACCAATCCTGGTGCTAGGTAAATCCTGGCGCTAGGTAAATTACCAATCCTGGTGCTAGGTAAATTACCAATCCTGGTGCTAGGTAAATCCTGGCGCTAGGTAAATTACCAATCCTGGCGCTAGGTAAATTACCAATCCTGGTGCTAGGTAAATTACCAATCCTGGTGCTATGTAAATTACCAATCCTGGTGCTAGGGTTTGACAAAAGAAGGGTGTCGGCTTTAACAGGTCAACTCTGCATAAAGCCAGATGAAAATAGAGCAGGATTCTTCTTGACTTAATCATGACAGCTTCTATAAATTCATGGATGGCACTGCAGCCACGTTTCTTTATGAAAACCCAGAAGAGTAGAGATCCCAACTGCTGTAGTCTAGTGTAGCATTATAAAGGCATCATGGATCACCAGTCACCAGTCCTTGACTCTGTCATTTCTCCTCCAGCATTATTCAAGCTTATAAAGGGGCCGTGGATTCACTCTTAAGGCTTTGTGTGTCCAGTCTACTATGAAATGCACTAAATGCTAAGGATTGAATAGCTGTCTGCACTTCTTTTCACATCTCCTGGTATTATTCTGCTACAGAGAGAAGGGACTTGAGGCTAACGATGAACTATAACATACTGCGGAAGGATTACTTAAGGATTTTTATAAAAAACTATTTGTGTAAGAATCTGATATTATCTATGTGCTGATAGACCTGGAGCGTGGTCAAAGCATCTATCTATGGTCGACATAAGTACATGGTCTACGTACATACATGGTCTACGTAGGTACATGTTCTACGTAGGTACATAGTCTACATAAGTAGACGGTCTACGTAAATACATGGTCTACGCAGGTACAGTAAAGTATGATGGTGTTCTTCAAAGCTTTGATTAGATGGATGTCATTCTAAGTAAATAAAAAACATGGCTTCTAGAAAATTTTGTTCTTAAAAGTCGTGTTCTGACATTCACTATCGGTCAAAGGTTTTAGAACACCTACTCATTCAATGGTTTTAGAACACCTACTCATTCAATGGTTTTAGAACACCTACTCATTCAATGGTTTTAGAACACCTACTCATTCAATGGTTTTAGGACACCTACTCTGTTCTCACTTTTCTTTCTGTTCTCTCTGTTCTCTATATTCTCTCTGTTCTCTCTGTTCTCTCTGTTCTCTCTGTTCTCTATATTCTCTCTGTTCTCTCTGTTCTCTATATTCTCTCTGTTCTCTATATTCTCTATATTCTCTCTGTTCTCTATATTCTCTATATTCTCTCTGTTCTCTCTGTTCTCTCTGTTCTCTCTGTTCTCTATATTCTCTCTGTTCTCTCTGTTCTCTATATTCTCTCTGTTCTCTATATTCTCTATATTCTCTCTGTTCTCTATATTCTCTATATTCTCTCTGTTCTCTATATTCTCTCTGTTCTCTATATTCTCTCTGTTCTCTATATTCTCTATATTCTCTATATTCTCTCTGTTCTCTATATTCTCTATATTCTCTATATTCTCTCTGTTCTCTCTGTTCTCTATATTCTCGCTGTTCTCTATATTCTCTCTGATCTCTATATTCTCTCTGTTCTCTATATTCTCTAACTGTTCTCTTTATTCTCTCTGTTCTCTATATTCTCTATATTCTCTCTGTTCTCTATATTCTCTATATTCTCTATATTCTCTCTGTTCTCTCTGTTCTCTATATTCTCGCTGTTCTCTATATTCTCTCTGATCTCTATATTCTCTATATTCTCTCTGTTCTCTATATTCTCTCTGTTCTCTATATTCTCTATATTCTCTCTGTTCTCTATATTCTCTATATTCTCTATATTCTCTCTGTTCTCTCTGTTATCTATATTCTCTCTGTTCTCTATATTCTCTCTGTTCTCTCTGTTCTCTATATTCTCTATATTCTCTATATTCTCTCTGTTCTCTATATTCTCTATATTCTCTATATTCTCTCTGTTCTCCCTGTTCTCTATATTCTCGCTGTTCTCTATATTCTCTCTGATCTCTATATTCTCTCTGTTCTCTATATTCTCTAACTGTTCTCTATATTCTCTCGGTTCTCCATATTCTCTATATTCTCGCTGTTCTTCCTGTTCTCTCTGTTCTCTCTGTTCTCTATATTCTCTCTGTTCTCTATATTCTCTCTGTTCTCTATATTCTCTATATTCTTTATATTCTCTATATTCTCTATATTCTCTCTGTTCTCTCTGTTCTCTATATTCTCGCTGTTCTCTCTATTCTCTCCGTTCTCTCTGTTCTCTATATTCTCTCTGTTCTCTTTATTCTCTCTGTTCTCTATATTCTCTCTGTTCTCTATATTCGCTCTGTTCTCTCTGTTCTCTATATTCTCCCTGTTCTCTATATTCTCTCCGTTCTCTCTGTTCTCTATATTCTCTCTGTTCTCTATATTCTCTCTGTTCTCTATATTCGCTCTGTTCTCTCTGTTCTCTATATTCTCCCTCTTCTCTATATTCTCTCCGTTCTCTCTGTTCTCTATATTCTCTCTGTTCTCTATATTCTCTCTGTTCTCTATATTCTCTCCGTTCTCTCTGTTCTCTATATTCTCTCCGTTCTCTCTGTTCTCTATATTCTCTATATTCTCTATATTCTCTCTGTTCTCCCTGTTCTCTATATTCTCGCTGTTCTCTATATTCTCTAACTGTTCTCTATATTCTCTCGGTTCTCCATATTCTCTATATTCTCGCTGTTCTTCCTGTTCTCTCTGTTCTCTCTGTTCTCTATATTCTCTCTGTTCTCTATATTCTCTCTGTTCTCTATATTCTCTATATTCTTTATATTCTCTATATTCTCTATATTCTCTCTGTTCTCTCTGTTCTCTATATTCTCGCTGTTCTCTATATTCTCTCTGATCTCTATATTCTCTATATTCTCTCTGTTCTCTATATTCTCTCTGTTCTCTCTATTCTCTCCGTTCTCTCTGTTCTCTATATTCTCTCTGTTCTCTTTATTCTCTCTGTTCTCTATATTCTCTCTGTTCTCTATATTCGCTCTGTTCTCTCTGTTCTCTATATTCTCCCTGTTCTCTATATTCTCTCCGTTCTCTCTGTTCTCTATATTCTCTCTGTTCTCTATATTCTCTCTGTTCTCTATATTCGCTCTGTTCTCTCTGTTCTCTATATTCTCCCTCTTCTCTATATTCTCTCCGTTCTCTCTGTTCTCTATATTCTCTCTGTTCTCTATATTCTCTCTGTTCTCTATATTCTCTCCGTTCTCTCTGTTCTCTATATTCTCTCCGTTCTCTCTGTTCTCTATATTCTCTATATTCTCTCTGTTCTCTATATTCTCTCTGTTCTCTATATTCTCTATATTCTCTCTGTTCTCTATATTCTCTCTGTTCTCTCTGTTCTCTATATTCTCTCTGTTCTCTATATTCTCTCTGTTTTCTCTGTTCTCTATTTTCTCTATATTCTCTATATTCTCTCTGTTCTCTATATTCTCTATATTCTCTCTGTTCTCCCTGTTCTCTATATTCTCGCTGTTCTCTATATTCTCTCTGATCTCTATATTCTCTCTGTTCTCTATATTCTCTAACTGTTCTCTATATTCTCTCTGTTCTCTATATTCTCTCTATTCTCTATATTCTCTCGGTTCTCCATATTCTCTATATTCTCGCTGTTCTTCCTGTTCTCTCTGTTCTCTCTGTTCTCTATATTCTCTCTGTTCTCTATATTCTCTCTGTTCTCTATATTCTCTATATTCTTTATATTCTCTATATTCTCTATATTCTCTCTGTTCTCTCTGTTCTCTATATTCTCGCTGTTCTCTATATTCTCTCTGATCTCTATATTCTCTATATTCTCTCTGTTCTCTATATTCTCTCTGTTCTCTCTATTCTCTCCGTTCTCTCTGTTCTCTATATTCTCTCTGTTCTCTTTATTCTCTCTGTTCTCTATATTCTCTCTGTTCTCTATATTCTCTATATTTTCTCTGTTCTCTATATTCTCTCTGTTCTCTATATTCTCTATATTCTCTCTGTTCTCTATATTCTCTCTGTTCTCTCTATTCTCTCCGTTCTCTGTGTTCCGTGGCGGCTGAGATAAATAGGAGTCTTTATCTCCTGATGGGAGAATATTAGTCAATGCCACTAAGCTTTCTTCTCCAAGTAATTGTGCTTCATTGTCTAACGCCTGGACATTTCCCCTGGAAAAGGGCTTAGTGGGAAGAGAGGGCTTTGTGAATCTAAACATAGAAAATATTTCTGTCCTGGAGACTGGGAGTTTCAATCCTGCTTTTTCTACGATTCATCAGTTATTATTGTTGTTGCCTGTATTACTTGTCCACATTTGTGTTTCGCTAAGTTAAATTCTCTAGATGGTATACTTACTTCAATCTCACACAGGAAACACATTTGCAAATGAATAAATTCTGTACCTTAATTAGTAGAACATAATAATGATCGAAATGTAAATGTTTAAAATGTTTTCTACCTCTCTTTGTTTGCACCAGTCATTAAAGTCCAGGATGTTCACATTCGATCAGATGTTAATTATAATTTTCTATCAAACTCCAACCCAGACAATTATTAGACACAGTTTCTTACAACATGTACTGTTGGTAGGCCACTTGGGGCCCTTGTTAGCGGATTGGGTGGTCTAGCAATCTCAGAGTTTGTTAACTTCACCAGGAAGTGACATTGCTTCCTGCCAGGCTGGCTACCTGATGATTGGCTACCTGCTGAGGTCCCTCACCTGCACAAGCTCCAATCAGCTACGCACAAATCACTGCAAAGACCTTACTCTGCTAGGACAGGAGACTAGCCCTCAGCGTCGAGTAATTTTGTTTTGCCATGTTTTTGAAGGAAATATTTTTGGTGATATTCTGATTATAGATTTTTTTATTAGATTTAGTAATCACGGCTAGTCTACAACCCAATATTTATTTTATTTTTTATTTCACCTTTATTTAACCAGGTAGGTCAGTTGAGAACAAGTTCTCATTTACAACTGCGACCTGGCCAAGACAAAGCAAAGCAGTGCGGCAAAAACAACACAGAGTTACACATGAGAATAAACAAACGTACAGTCAATAACACAATAGAACATCTATATACAGAGTGCAAATGTAGTAAGATTAGGAAGGTAGGACAATAAATAGGCCATAGTGGTGAAATAATTACAATTTAGCATTAACACTGGACTGATAGATGTGCAGATGATGATGTGCAAATAGAGATACTGGAGTGCAAATTAGCAAAAATAATAAATATGGGGATGAGGTAGTAGGATGGGCTATTTACAGAAGGGCTGTATACAGGTGCAGTGATCGATAAGCAGCTCTGACAGCTGATGCTTAAAGTTAGTGAGGGAGATAGGAACCTCCAGCTTCAAGGATTTTTGCAATTCGTTCCAGTCATTGGCAGCAGAGAACTGGAAGGAATGGCGGCCAAAGGAGGTGCTGGCTTTTGGGGTGACCAGTGAGATATACCTGCTGGAGCGCATGCTATGGGTGGGTGTTGCTATATCATGGGGTACCTGTTTTACTTGTTAATATTTCATAGAAAATTCACAGAAAATTCACAGATTTTGCACCAACCGATCACTTATTTCAGTGTTAACGACACAGGGCTGCATCATATTTATCAGAAGTCTTGCGACAACACACTGGAGGACATGAAGGAATCCAGTGAATGTGATAGTATGCTAACACATAGATTTGCCCCGGT
>CM042409.1:1384668-1437168 GCA_023634145.1 Thymallus thymallus
GAAAGGGGACAGGGAGACAACAGAGGGTTTACCATGAGAAAGGGGACAGGGGACAACAGAGGGTTTACCATGAGAAAGGGGACAGGGAGACAACTGAGGGTTTACCATGAGAAAGGGACAGGGAGACAACAGAGGGTTTACCATGAGAAAGGGACAGGGAGACAACAGAGGGTTTACCATGATAAAGGGGACAGGGAGACAACAGAGGGTTTACCATGAGAAAGGGGACAGGGGACAACAGAGGGTTTACCATGAGAAAGGGACAGGGAGACAACAGAGGGTTTACCATGAGAAAGGGGACAGGGAGACAACAGAGGGTTTACCATGAGAAAGGGGACAGGTAGACAACAGAGGGTTTACCATGAGAAAGGGGACAGGGAGACAACAGAGGGTTTACCATGAGAAAGGGGACAGGGAGACAACAGAGGGTTTACCATGAGAAAGGGGACAGGTAGACAACAGAGGGTTTACCATGAGAAAGGGGACAGGGAGACAACAGAGGGTTTACCATGAGAAAGGGACAGGGAGACAACAGAGGGTTAATCATTTCTTAAATCCCCTTTGGAACCCTTTTCTTCAGTGTAGGTCGTCATGGCAAATAAGAACGTGTTCTTAACTGACTCTCTTTGTCACTGTTAGTTAGTGAGTGTAGGATGAGGTACACTCTCTTTGTCACTGTTAGTTAGTGAGTGTAGGATGAGGTACACTCTCTTTGTCACTGTTAGTTAGTGAGTGTAGGATGATGTACACTCTCTTTGTCACTGTTAGTTAGTGAGTGTAGGATGAGGTACACTCTCTTTGTCACTGTTAGTTAGTGAGTGTAGGATGAGGTACACTCTCTTTGTCACTGTTAGTTAGTGAGTGTAGGTTGAGGTACACTCTCTTTGTCACTGTTAGTTAGTGAGTGTAGGTTGAGGTACACTCTCTCTGTTGTGGGGACTCTTTATCTCTGTCTCTCTCTCTCTCTCTCTCTCTCTATACTGTATACACCCCCAGTCAAAAGTTTGAAATATTACTCATTCAAGGGTTTTTATTGATTTGAATTTTTTTTTACATTGTAGAATAAAAGTGAAGACATCAAAACTATGACAGAACACATATGGAATAATGTAGTTACCAAAAAAGTGTTAAACAAATCAAAATATATTTTATATTTGAGATTCTTCAAAGTAGCCACCCTTTGCCTTGATGACAGCTTTGCACACTCATGGCATTCTCTCAACCAGCTTCATGAGGACCGCCACAGGAATGGAAGACCCAGAAATACCCAGAAAAGTTCATTAGAGTTACCAGCCTCAGATTGCAGCCCAAATAAATGCTTCAGAGTTCAAGTAACAGACACATCTCAACATCAACTGTTCAGAGGAGACTGTGTGAATCAGACCTTCATGGTTGAATTGCTGCAAAGAAACCACTACTAAAGGACACCAATAAGAAGAAGAGACTTGCTTGGGCCAAGAAACACGAGCAACGGACATTAGACTGGTGGAAATTTGTCCTTTGGTCTACAGTCCAAATTTTAGATTTTTGGTTCCAACCTCAACCAAATTTAGATGGTTTGGGATGAGTCGGAAAAGCAGCCAACAAGCGAAAACTGTCTCTAACCAGAATAGAAAGAGGAGTGGGAGGCTCCGGTGCACAACTGAGGAAGTTTGAGAAACAGACACCTCACATGTCCTCAACTGGCAGCTTCATTAAATAGTACCCACAAAACACCAGTCTCAACGTCAACAGTGAAGAGGTTGGCCTTCTAGTAGTACACAGCGTTGTACGAGATCTTTAGTTTCATGGCAATTTCTCACATGGAATAGCCTTAATTTCTCAGAACAAGAATAGACTGACGAGTTTCAGAAGAAAGTTCTTAACAATGTCTACACTGTATTTCTGATCAATTTGACAAAAAAATTCTAAGTGACCCAAACTTTTGAACGGTAGTGTATATATATCTCTATGTCTCTCTCTCTCAATTCAATTAGTTTAAATTCTATTTGCTTTATTGGCATGACGTAACAATGTACATTTTGTCAAAGCGTACTTAGGAAATTAATGATTAATTTACAATATTAACATAATTAAAATAATAATAATCAGATAGTCAACAGGACAACAGTAACAACAATAACAAGGTTTAAAATAATCATACATTGAACAATAACAATAAGCAGGTTGGTTGGTCTGTCAGACACTGTCCCTCATCTTATGTCAGGCAGCAATGTAGTGCTCTGCCAACCCACAGCTCTCTGTTCCTCCCCCAACAGGACAGGTAGACCCACAGCTCTCTTGTCCTCCCCCAACAGGACAGGTAGACCCACAGCTCTCTGTTCCTCCCCCAACAGGACAGGTAGCCCCACAGCTCTCTGTCCCTCCCCCAACAGGACAGGTAGACCCACAGCTCTCTGTTCCTCCCCCAACAGGACAGGTAGACCCAGAGCTCTCTGTTCCTCCCCCAACAGGACAGGTAGACCCACAGCTCTCTGTTCCTCCCCCAACAGGACAGGTAGACCCACAGCTCTCTGTTCCTCCCCCAACAGGACAGGTAGACCCAGAGCTCTCTGTCCCTCCCCCAACAGGACAGGTAGACCCACAGCTCTCTGTTCCTCCCCCAACAGGACAGGTAGCCCCACAGCTCTCTGTTCCTCCCCCAGCAGGACAGGTAGCCTCTCCTCATCAGAGAGGGCTTTGAAACCTTGAATAAGGGTTTCATATTTGGGGAGATGACTCTCTCTAACTGTTTTATATGTTTTACATTTAGTCAGGAAATGCAGCTCTGTCTCAGGTTCTGCTGTGGTGCAGTGGTTGCACAGCCTTTCTGTCAGGTCCTGACTAGAGTAAGATCTCTAGGCATCTCTATGGTGTCTGGAGGTTGCTGTCAGGGCTTGACAGTAGGGTTGTCTAGGCGGTTTTATGTTTGGTTTCTGTTGGTCCCCAATTAGAGGCAGCTGCATTACATTGTCTCTAATTGGGATCCTATTTAAGTTCATTAGTTTCCCACCTGTGATTGGTTCTTTGTTTGTTCATGTCGCACATCAGTTTGTTGTTTTGGCTTCAAATAAAAGGAATGTTGTTAAACTACTGCTCAGAGCCTCGAGCCCTACCTAAAAACCATGACACTTTCCTCTACAGGGAGCCAGGTTTTCCTGTGTCTACCCTTCTCAATGGCAAGGCTGTGCTCACTGAGCCTGTACTTTGTCAGGGTTTTTCTAAGGTTTTGATCAGTAACCATGGTCAAATAGTGTGCCATGGTGTACTGTCGGTTATTTTTTTTATTTAACCTTTATTTAACTAGGCAAGTCAGTTAAGAACACATTCTTATTTACAATGACAGCCTACACCGGCCAAACTCGGACGACGCTGGGCCAATTGTGCGCCACCCTATGGGACTCCCAATCACAGCCGGTTGTGATAGTCTGGATTCGAACCAGGTTGTCTGTAAGGACTCTGTTTTTTGCTGAGCTCTTAGTATTGCAGGGCTTGGTAATGATAAGAGAGGGGGTCACTGTATTTTAGATGTTTCCAAAACTTAATTGCTCTTTGAGTTATTATTAGTGGATACCTCTCTCTCTCTCTCTCTCGCTCTCTGTCTCTACTCATCTGTTTCTCTACAGGCCAGGTGGTTTCCTGGGTTACCTCCAATATACCTGTCTCTCCGCCTCTCTACCCATTCTACCACATCCCTCCCTCTTGACTGGGCAGGAATCTGTCACTACTCAAGATTAGAACACTGCCTTTGGAGTGCATGTATCTGGGATTGTGTAGTCTTATGTCATTTCCAATGTAAAGCCACTAAGTCTTATGTCATTTCCAATGTAGAGCCACTGTAAGTCATGTCATTTCCAATGTAGAGCCACTGTAAGTCTTATGTCATTTCCAATGTAGAGCCACTGTTCTGACAACATTGTAAAACCAGTAACCCTAACCACACAGAAAGTAGGTCAAGGTACTACTGCCACGGGTTAACTATTGTGATGTACTGTAGCTGAGAGCTCAAACAACCTTTTCAAGGCAAGATACATATTGGGATGCAGATGAATACTGTCTTGGAAATCGATAGTAGCATATATTTTCTAAGTCTCCTGATGATTTGTTACGAGTCTCTCTAGTTGAATCATAGCTGTGTGTACTAGATGTCTGTCAGAGAGATTCTGCTGGCCTGTGTCTTGGATCTGCTCTGCTTCATGTGGCCAATCACAGGCCAATCTAGTTGGATCTGCTCTGCTTCATGTGGCCTATCACAGGCCAATCTAGTTGGATCTGCTCTGCTTCATGTGGCCAATTCAAGGCCAATAAAGTTGGATCTGCTCTGCTTCATGTGGCCAATCACAGGCCAATCTAGTTGGATCTGCTCTGCTTCATGTGGCCAATTCAAGGCCAATAAAGTTGGATCTGCTCTGCTTCATGTGGCCAATCACAGGCCAATAAAGTTGGATCTGCTCTGCTTCATGTGGCCAATCACAGGCCAATCTAGTTGGATCTGCTCTGCTTCATGTGGCCAATCACAGGCCAATAAAGTTGGATCTGCTCTGCTTCATGTGGCCAATCACAGGCCAATCTAGTTGGATCTGCTCTGCTTCATGTGGCCTATCACAGGCCAATCTAGTTGGATCTTCTCTGCTTCATGTGGCCAATCACAGGCCAATCTAGTTGGATCTGCTCTGCTTCATGTGGCCAATCACAGGCCAATAAAGTTGGATCTGTTCTGCTTCATGTGGCCAATCACAGGCCAATCTAGTTGGATCTGCTCTGCTTCATGTGGCCAATCACAGGCCAATCTAGTTGGATCTGTTCTGCTTCATGTGGCCAATCACAGGCCAATCTAGTTGGATCTGCTCTGCTTCATGTGGCCAATCACAGGCCAATCTAGTTGGATCTGCTCTGCTTCATGTGGCCAATCACAGGCCAATCTAGTTGGATCTGCTCTGCTTCATGTGGCCAATCACAGGCCAATCTAGTTGGATCTGCTCTGCTTCATGTGGCCAATCACAGGCCAATCTAGTTGGATCTGCTCTGCTTCATGTGGCCAATCACAGGCCAATCTAGTTGGATCTGCTCTGCTTCATGTGGCCAATCACAGGCCAATCTAGTTGGATCTGCTCTGCTTCATGTGGCCAATCACAGGCCAATCTAGTTGGATCTGCTCTGCTTCATGTGGCCAATCACAGGCCAATCTAGTTGGATCTGTTCTGCTTCATGTGGCCAATCACAGGCCAATCTAGTTCAACCACAGTGTCACTCTGCACTCTTAACCACTCAAATGGGCTTTGAAGAAAAAACTCTCATTGTTTCTAACTGCTCTTTCACACTAGTTGGATCAAAGTTAAACAGCACATTTCTCACAAAGAAGTTGATGTGTTTGATTCATATAATTAATTTCTAAAATGTATAATATAAGGTAATGCGATGTGATTGTTATTCAAACAAAAGGTAGAATGATGGGATCTCCAATGTTGCCCAATTACACTGGAGATCTCATTTTGTTTTGTTTGAATAAACTACGTTTAGTAAACCTAGGTTTCTATTTTCTCACATTTTTCAAGACTACTATCAAGACTGTTGTTTTCTAAGAAATAATGATTCCACTGACAAACATCTGTCTTCAACATGAGGTGACTACAGGAGACTAATTCTCTCTCTCTCTCTCTCTCTCTCTCCTCTCTCTCTCTCTCTTTCTTTCTTTCTTTCTTTCTCTCTCTCTCTCTCTCTCTCTCTCCTCTCTCTCTCTCTCTCTCTCTCTCTCTCTCTCTCTCTCTCTCTCTCTCCCCTTTCTCTCTCTCCCCCCTCTCTCTCTCTCTCTCTCTCTCCCCCCTCTCTCCCCCCCCCCTCTCTCTCCCCCCCCTCTCTCTCTCCCCTCTCTCTCTCTCCCCTTTCTCTCTCTCCCCCCTCTCTCTCTCTCTCTCTCTCTCTCTCTCTCTCTCTCTCCCCTTTCTCTCTCTCCCCCCTCTCTCTCTCTCTCTCTCTCTCCCCTTTCTCTCTCTCCCCCCTCTCTCTCTCTCTCTCTCTCCCCCCCTCTCTCTCTCCCCTCTCTCTCTCTCCCCTTTCTCTCTCTCCCCCCTCTCTCTCTCTCTCTCTCTCTCTCTCTCTCTCTCTCTCCCCTTTCTCTCTCTCCCCCCTCTCTCTCTCTCTCTCTCTCTCCCCCCTCTCTCCCCCCCCCTCTCTCTCCCCCCCCTCTCTCTCTCCCCTCTCTCTCTCTCCTCTCAGGCTGCGTTTTACACCATGTTAAACCAGAGAGCACCTCTCTCACGCCAACACTCTAATTGCATGTGTCCCATGGGAACACTATACTGCTACCATGTTAAAATGAAGTAGGGAAGACAATCCCACTGGGTACAAACTGGTTGAATCAACGTTGTTTCAGCGTAATTTGTTAACATATTGTGACGTGGAATTGTTTAAAATATGTTTAATTTGTACCTTTTAAGCAACGTCAAATAGTTAATTTTAAATCCACTATAAAGAAAATAATACTGTATACAGTTTCCGTACACCTTAGCCAAATACATTTAAACTTTTTTCACAATTCCTGACATTTAATCCTAGTAAAAATTCCCTGTCTTAGGCCAGTTAGGATCACCACTTTATTTCAAGAATGTGAAATGTCAGAATAATAGTAGAGAGAATTATTTATTTCAGCTTTTATTTCTTTCATCACATTCCCAGTGGGTCAGAAGTTTACATACACTCAATTAGTATTTGGTAGCATTGCCTTTAAATTGTTTAACTTGGGTCAAATGTTTCAGGTAGCCTTCCACAAGCTTCCCACAATAAGTTGGGTGAATTTTGACCCATTCCTCCTGACAGAACTGGTGTAACTGAGTCAGGTTTGGAGGCCTCCTTGCTCGCACACGCCTTTTCAGTTCTGCCCACAAATTCTCTATAGGATTGAAGTCAGGGCTTTGTGATGGCCACTCCAATACCTTGACTTTGTTGCCACAACTTTGGAAGTATGCTTGGGGTCATTGTCCATTTGGAAGACCCATTTGCGACCAAGCTTTAACTTCCTGACTGATGTCTTGACATGTTGCTTCAATATATCCACATAATTTTAATTCCTCATGATGCATCTATTTTGTGAAGTGCACCAGTCCCTCCTGCAGCAAAGCACCCCCACAACATGATGCTGCCACCCCGTGCTTCACGGTTGGGATGGTGTTCTTCGGCTTTCAAGCCTCCGCCTTTTACCTCCAAACATAACGATGGTCATTATGGACAAACAGTTCAATTTTTGTTTCATCAGACCAGAGAACATTTCTCCAAAAAGTACAATCTTTGTCCCTATGTGCAGTTGCAAACTGTAGTCTGGCTTTTATATGGCGATAAATATATTTATATTTGCGTGCTATTGTTTGTGCAGATGAACGTGGTACCTTCAGGCGTTTGGAAATTGCTCCCAAGGATGAACCAGACTTGTGAAGGTCTAAAAAAATGTCTGAGGTCTTAGCTTATTTCTTTAGATTTTCCCATGAAGCTTGGTTTTTCCAAGAAGCTTGAATCTGATGTGGGCAATGAAAGGGGTTCTTAAAACATCACTACATTGTTAGCATTAGCTAGCCATTCTGGAGGAGAAAACTGAGGTTAACACACAAAAATAATGTTCAAAAACCAAGAATACAGTATATAATCTAACTCCTCTGTCTCTTGTAGTTTTGAATTGAATAATATCCTAAAAAGACTCAACTATCACTCTTCACTCTCAATCTCTATCCAATATGTCACCAACTCACCAAGCTTCTCAACACATAGACCTCCCATAATGCTCTGCGGCACAACCCCAATACAACACACTACCGTAGGTTCATTCTCTGATCCTAATCCTATGATTGGATGGACAACATGACAGTTCATACTGCAAAAGCTTTGATTGGTTGGAGGACATCTTCCGGAAGTGGTCATAATTACCATGTAAGTCTATGGAAGGGGGTAAGGCCTACGAGCCTCCTAGGTTTTGTATTGAAGTCAATGTAGCCAGAGGAGGACAGAAGCTAGCTGTCCTTTGGCTACACCATTGCGCTAACCTAGAGTGTGTTGTTGAGGCTACTGTAGACCATCATTTCAAAACAGTGTTTTAATCAATTATTTGGTGACGTGAATATATTAAGTATAGTTTAATCTAAAAAGGATAACTTTTTATAATGTTTCATTACTTACATTTTTTTTTCAAATCCCACTGAGTAGGATGGTCCTCCCCTTCTTCCTCTGAGGAGCCTCCACTGGTTAAGAGTTAACTGATTATCTGGGAGTGGGTTAAGAGTTAACTGATTATCTGGGAGTGGGTTAAGAGTTAACTGATTATCTGGGAGTGGGTTAAGAGTTTCAGGGTCAGTCTGCAGCAGGGTCAGTCTGTACCAGGGACAGTCTGTACCAGGCTCAGTCTGTATTAGGGTCAGTTTGTACTAGGGTACATTTGTAGCAGGGTAGGTCTGTATCAGGGACAAAGTTTGTATCAGGGTCAGAGTAAACCAGGGTCAGTCTGTAGCAGGGTCAGAGTCTGTACTAGCGTCAGTCTGTAGCAGGGTCAGTCTGTACTAGGGTCAGTCTGTACTAGAGTCAGTCTGTAGCAGGGTCAGTCTGTACTAGGGTCAGTCTGTACTAGAGTCAGTCTGTAGCAGGGTCAGTCTGTAGCAGGGTCAGAATCTACTGGGGTCAGTCTGTACTAGGGTCAGTATGTACCATGTTCAGTCTGTAGCAGGGTCAGTGTGTAGCAGGGTCAGTCTGCACTAGGGTCTGTCTGTACTAGGGTCAGTCTGTAGCAGGGTCAGTGTGTAGAAGGGTCAGTCTGTACTAGGGTCAGTCTGTACTAAAGTCAGTCTGTAGCAGTGTCAGTCTGTATTAGGGTCAGTCTGTACTAGTGTCAGTCTGTACTAGGGTCAGTCTGTACCAGGGTCAGTCTGTACCAGGATCAGTCTGTACCAGTGTCAGTCTGTACTAGGGTCTGTCTGTACATGGGTCTGTCTGTACTAGGGTATGTCTGTACCAGGTTCAGTCTACTAGGGTCAGTCTGTACTAGTGTCAGTCTGTAGCAGGGTCAGTCTGTAGCAGGGTCAGTCTGTACTAGGGTCAGTCTGTACCAGGGTCAGTCTGTACCAGTGTCAGTCTGTACTAGGGTCAGTCTGTTCCAGGGTCAGTCTGTACCAGGGTCAGTCTGTTCCAGGGTCAGTCTGTACCAGGGTCAGTCTGTACTACGGTCAGTCTGTAGCAGGGTCAGTCTGTACCAGGGTCAGTCTGTACTAGGGTCAGTCTGTAGCAGGGTCAGTCTGTAGCAGGGTCAGTCTGCACCAGGGTCAGTCTGTACTAGGGTCAGTCTGTACCATGGTCAGTCTGTAGCAGGGTCAGTCTGTACCAGGGTCAGTCTGTAGCAGGGTCAGTCTGTACTAGGGTCAGTCTGTACCAGGGTCAGTCTGTAGCAGGGTCAGTCTGTAGCAGGGTCAGTCTGTACCAGGGTCAGTCTGTACTAGGGTCAGTCTGTAGCAGGGTCAGTCTGAACCAGGGTCAGTCTGTAGCAGGGTCAGTCTGTAGCAGGGTCAGTCTGTACTAGGGTCAGTCTGTACTAGGGTCAGTCTGTAGCAGGGTCAGTCTGTACCATGGTCAGTCTGTAGCAGGGTCAGTCTGTACCAGGGTCAGTCTGTAGCAGGGTCAGTCTGTACTAGGGTCAGTCTGTACTAGGGTCAGTCTGTAGCAGGGTCAGTCTGTAGCAGGGTCAGTCTGTACCAGGGTCAGTCTGTACTAGGGTCAGTCTGTAGCAGGGTCAGTCTGTACCATGGTCAGTCTGTACCAGTGGAGGCTGTACTCTAGCTCTTACATCACTGACTAATCACAAAAAGAGCTTTGATTATTCTGCCCTGCGACATCATACCCTAGAGACATGAACACTGAGGGATAAATATTATATTGGTCAGACGGATGGCACACGTACACCCATATAAATCATTTCCTCTTAATTTAGAACAATCAGCCATTATTCTGTCAGAGAGGAGAGAGGACATATGAGATGGGGGTGCTGTGTTGGGCTGTGATGGGCTGTGTCAGTCTACGCACGTCATCCAGTGTTATTGTTATGCAGAGGGAGAGCAAAGAGAGAGCGTGTTGTGCCAGGCAGCCATAGCCAAGAGGAGAGCAGAGCTATCAAGGAAAAATATTTACAACTGCACAGTGTGCTTGCTAGCTAGCCCTGTAGCCAGGAGCAGACTAACTCTGTTAGACTGAATCTGTCACTGTTAGTACGCTGACGGATCCTGATGGATCCTGAGAGGATTTCTCTCTGCCTCCTGATGGATCCTGAGAGGAGAGGATCTCTCTCTGCCTCCTGATGGATCCTGAGAGGAGAGGATCTCTCTCTGCCTCCTGATGGATCCTGAGAGGAGAGGATCTCTCTCTGCCTCCTGATGGATCCTGAGAGGAGAGGATCTCTCTCTGCCTCCTGATGGATCCTGAGAGGAGAGGATCTCTCTCTGCCTCCTGGGATCCTGAGAGGAGATCTCTCTCTGCTTGCGTCACCCACCACTGCTATGCATGTCTTGGACCCAATCAGAGCCTTATTTCAATGCACTCTATTCCTTCACAGCACAGAGCGATAACAGACTGGTATTGAGTTAATAAGTTCTATGAAGTAATTGTCATTTGAGATGTGTGCATTCTAGTGACTGAGAGTCATGCAATCGAACTAACAAGGTTTCCTGTAATACCATCTTCCAGATCTTTTTGTGGCATTTTTCTCTCTCTCTCTCTCTAGGTGTTTTAAGAGTGCTTTGACAAATTGTTGTCTGTTGTACAGATATTGATTACAGAGTGATATTGATCATACTATGCTAGCTATAGCAAGACATGTACCATAGAACCAGCGTGAAGAGAGCCAATACAAGCAGGATGAAGTGAGGACAACGCTGGAATGCAGAGGCCATACTAGAGAGACTGCACCCACAGGCTAACACTGCACCACTAGGAAGGAATCACTGATTCATTCTACATTATAATAACTAAGCCATGGCCACATAGTTCATATAAATATTTATCAGCTCTTAACCATTTACATAATCTACCCCCCGCACTAACCTGTTACATTAACTAATCTACCCCCTGCACTAACCTGTTACATTAACTAATCTACCCCCTGCACTAACCTGTTACATTAACTAATCTACCCCCTGCACTAACCTGTTACATTAACTAATCTACCCCCTGCACTAACCTGTTACATTAACTAATCTACCCCCTGCACTAACCTGTTACATTAACTAATCTACCCCCCGCACTAACTTGTTACATTAACTAATCTACCCCCTGCACTAACTTGTTACATTAACTAATCTACCCCCTGCACTAACCTGTTACATTAACTAATCTACCCCCCCCCCGCACTAACCTGTTACATTAACTAATCTACCCCCTGCACTAACCTGTTACATTAACTAATCTACCCCCCGCACTAACTTGTTACAGTACATAATGTACCTCCTGCACTAACCTGTTACAGTACATGATCTATCTCCTGCACTAACCTGTTACATTAACTAATCTACCCCCCGCACTAACTTGTTACAGTACATAATGTACCTCCTGCACTAACCTGTTACAGTACATCATCCACCTCCTGCACTAACCTGTTACAGTACATGATCTATCTCCTGCACTAACCTGTTACAGTACATCATCTACTTCCTGCACTAACCTGTTACAGTACATGATCTATCTCCTGCACTAACCTGTTACAGTACATCATCTACCCCCCGCACTAACTTGTTACAGTACATAATGTACCTCCTGCACTAACCTGTTACAGTACATCATCCACCTCCTGCACTAACCTGTTACAGTACATGATCTATCTCCTGCACTAACCTGTTACAGTACATCATCTACTTCCTGCACTAACCTGTTACAGTACATCATCTACCTCCTGCACTAACCTGTTACAGTACATCATCCACCTCCTGCACTAACCTGTTACAGTACATCATCTACCTCCTGCACTAACCTGTTACAGTACATCATCTACCTCCTGCACTAACCTGTTACAGTACATCATCCACCTCCTGCACTAACCTGTTACAGTACATGATCTATCTCCTGCACTAACCTGTTGCAGTACATGATCTATCTCCTGCACTAACCTGTTGCAGTACATAATCTACCTCCTGCACTAACTTGTTACAGTACATCATCCACCTCCTGCACTAACCTGTTACAGTACATCATCCACCTCCTGCACTAACCTGTTACAGTACATCATCCACCTCCTGCACTAACCTGTTACAGTACATCATCTACCCCCTGCACTAACCTGTTACAGTACATCATCCACCTCCTGCACTAACCTGTTACAGTACATCATCCACCTCCTGCACTAACCTGTTACATTACATCATCTCATGTACAGTTGTTTATCATATCACGTGCAATATTGCACGTAATTCTTGGACTTAACTTACGTAGGCATTCACTCAGGAATGCATATTAGTATCCTGTCAGTTGCACCTTTTCTCATTGCTATATATCTATCTATCTATCTATCTATCTATCTATCTATCTATCTATCTATCTATCTATCTATCTATCTATCTATCTATCTATCTATCTATCTATCTATCTATCTATCTATCTATCTATCTATCTATCTATCTAAAATAATCAGACTTGAAAGCAAGTCTTTACAATATCTGTCCATGTCCCCTGGTAAATGTAGTGATCCCTTAAAATTATTTAATAATTAAGAACGATTTAATTATTCAAAGGAAATGTACTAAATCACATGTACAATATGTATTAAAGGATTCCATCAAACTCACACTGTAGAAGAATCCCATTGTTCATGTAGTGGGTTTCACTACACAGCCCTGGAGTCTCAGTCATGTCATAATCAATTTAGTGATCTACTCAATCTCTGTAATACAACATCTAATACAATTTTACATGTGATTTAGATACATTTACTAAAATTGTCAATCTAAAAACTATAGACATTATGAAAAGCAGACGTTATAATCTATAGTTCTTTATTTACTTCTGAAGATAACATGCTGTTTTATATAACACCATCTAAAGACATTTATTATATATTTTACATGAAACAATTAGAAATATACAAAACAAGATTCTTTGACTAGATAGTGTATATATTATTTCATTAGTATTCTATTATCATTACTGTAATTTATTATATTTACATTTCAGAAAGATACTGTATGTGCTTCAGTTTCTGAGATAATCATATTATTGCAGAAAACAGATTTTTCAACATTTAGACATAAAGATCAGGTCATACGGACATTCACAGTTACATGTATTACACAGCACAGTTTTACAACATCATTTAAGACAGAAAACTTCAGTATGGAAACTTTATACACAATTCATGGAACCCTTCATTTGAGTTGTATCATGTTTGCAGAGAGTAAATTGATTTGTTTAAACCAGATCCCTGTCACTTGTAGCTGCCATGGAAACAGACTAGCTTTATCCTTATAGAAATACAACCTTGAATATATGTGGAATTAATATATAATCGAACTAAATATATTTATGTATACTGTATATATTTATCTATTTATATATACATTGCCAGACAACTTGATAATTCATGTTTTGTCTTTCAATTAAAAACCAAGGTATATTTTCAGCAAAAAT
Source organism: Thymallus thymallus (assembly GCA_023634145.1). Lineage (NCBI taxonomy): Eukaryota > Metazoa > Chordata > Actinopteri > Salmoniformes > Salmonidae > Thymallus > Thymallus thymallus. Next base: position 1,398,283 of record CM042409.1, read on the forward strand.
ATTGGCCTGTTGTTGGTTTCTGGCCAGGTTAGGCTGTAGTCAACCTATAGGTTTTCTCTCTCAGATCCTGACATTGGAAACATGCACAGTTATAACAACAGACTATGGCTATTACCAGAGCCATATATTTAAACAGTTGGGCTAACGTTAGAATGTTCAATATTGTTCTAATTCTAGACTTTCAGTTAGATAGCACTATTTAAATATTCCCCATGTCATGTCAATGGTGCTAACATGGCTGTTATAGAATGTTGTAGTGTCATGTTACTGGAGAGCTAACATGGCTGTTATAGAATGTTGTAGTGTCATGTTACTGGAGAGCTAACATGGCTGTTATAGAATGTTGTAGTGTCATGTTACTGGAGAGCTAACATGGCTGTTATAGAATGTTGTAGTGTCATGTTACTGGAGAGCTAACATGGCTGTTATAGAATGTTGTAGTGTCATGTTACTGGAGAGCTAACATGGCTGTTATAGAATGTTGTAGTGTCATGTTACTGGAGAGCTAACATGGCTGTTATAGAATGTTGTAGTGTCATGTTACTGGAGAGCTAACATGGCTGTTATAGAATGTTGTAGTGTCATGTTACTGGAGAGCTAACATGGCTGTTATAGAATGTTGTAGTGTCATGTTACTGGAGAGCTAACATGGCTGTTATAGAATGTTGTAGTGTCATGTTACTGGAGAGCTAACATGGCTGTTATAGAATGTTGTAGTGTCATGTTACTGGAGAGCTAACATGGCTGTTATAGAATGTTGTAGTGTCATGTTACTGGAGAGCTAGCATGGCTGTTATAGAATGTTGTAGTGTCATGTTACTGGAGAGCTAACATGGCTGTTATAGAATGTTGTAGTGTCATGTTACTGGAGAGCTAACATGGCTGTTATAGAATGTTGTAGTGTCATGTTACTGGAGAGCTAACATGGCTGTTATAGAATGTTGTAGTGTCATGTTACTGGAGAGCTAACATGGCTGTTATAGAATGTTGTAGTGTCATGTTACTGGAGAGCTAACATGGCTGTTATAGAATGTTGTAGTGTCATGTTACTGGAGAGCTAACATGGCTGTTATAGAATGTTGTAGTGTCATGTTACTGGAGAGCTAACATGGCTGTTATAGAATGTTGTAGTGTCATGTTACTGGAGAGCTAACATGGCTGTTATAGAATGTTGTAGTGTCATGTTACTGGAGAGCTAACATGGCTGTTATAGAATGTTGTAGTGTCATGTTACTGGAGAGCTAACATGGCTGTTATAGAATGTTGTAGTGTCATGTTACTGGAGAGCTAACATGGCTGTTATAGAATGTTGTAGTGTCATGTTACTGGAGAGCTAACATGGCTGTTATAGAATGTTGTAGTGTCATGTTACTGGAGAGCTAACATGGCTGTTATAGAATGTTGTAGTGTCATGTTACTGGAGAGCTAACATGGCTGTTATAGAATGTTGTAGTGTCATGTTACTGGAGAGCTAACATGGCTGTTATAGAATGTTGTAGTGTCATGTTACTGGAGAGCTAACATGGCTGTTATAGAATGTTGTAGTGTCATGTTACTGGAGAGCTAACATGGCTGTTATAGAATGTTGTAGTGTCATGTTACTGGAGAGCTAACATGGCTGTTATAGAATGTTGTAGTGTCATGTTACTGGAGAGCTAACATGGCTGTTATAGAATGTTGTAGTGTCATGTTACTGGAGAGCTAACATGGCTGTTATAGAATGTTGTAGTGTCATGTTACTGGAGAGCTAACATGGCTGTTATAGAATGTTGTAATGTCATGTTACTGGAGAGCTAACATGGCTGTTATAGAATGTTGTAGTGTCATGTTACTGGAGAGCTAACATGGCTGTTATAGAATGTTGTAGTGTTATGTTACTGGAGAGCTAACATGGCTGTTATAGAATGTTGTAGTGTCATGTTAATGCAAAAACCTCAGCTCTCCAAATACATGGCTCTGGCTTCGACTTGAATCAATGACTAACTAACTGACTGACTGGTGGAAGGAAGGAAAGCCTTTGTTCACAGCTCTCATCACGGTAGTTTCAGCAGATAATTTGATCACTTTTCACTGCTCTTCCTGAGGAGTGAGACACTACATTTGGTAAACAGTATATCTGGGTTATTAGAAGTTGTCAGGCAATCACTGCTCAAATGCTGCTTCTGTGAGAATAATGCTTATAGTACCCTGTTCTCTGCAGTGACGGGATGGGAGGTTTGTATTCTAGGCGTGTCACATGAGTCTGGTTTTGGCTGTCTCACTCTTACATAGAAAACATCCTACAAATGATTCTAAAAACAAGTTTCAGACACATACAAAGTTATTGTTCTTTAGAAAACAAAGATACAATTGTAACAGTCTCTCGTACGTAACAGTAATCTGCGTTTTGTAACAGGTACTTCAGTCATGTCATGCCAGATGGTTTGAGATCCATACTGGCCTTGTGCTTTTCAATGGTTGCCCTGGTAAATAAGTAGGGGTAAAATATTTGTAAACTGCAGGGAAAGGAATGATAATATTATACATAGATATGGACATTTGGCATTGCCGGGTGCACTTTCCAATAAAGGTCATTGCTTATAATTGGTAAATATTAAATTCCACTAGGCATTTTCCTACTTAATACACAGTTTTTTCTGTATTTCTATCATAAAGATGATCATTTGGAGCTTTCCTTTTGTAATTAGGGCCAAAGCAACATATGAGGACACGTACTGTTGAGAGTTAGAATACTAGATTACACAAGGTGCAGTTTAGAAACCTGCTTGTGCTTCAGCAGTTTTTCTCTTGTTATACAGTATGTCACTAACCACATTCCCATCCAAGTTTTTTATGCGAGTAAAGTCTTACCATAGAAACAGGAAACAGAAAGTTTCGGTACAATTTAATGAATGCAGACAGATTATTTATTTGTTCTGGGATGTTTTTGAGTCGAGAAATGGCTCGATGTCCGGCATGGGGGGGACCCACATGGGGGTCTGGAAACGACTTTATGCTAAAATATTGAAATAATAACCATCATATCAAAGTAAACTTGGGAGTCACGTGATGATATGGTGTGTGGCCCTCCCACTACGACTTGGTAAACTATACAGTTTATTAGGCTACAGATGAAATAAATTATGATGAACTTCACAGGGTGGTGAAACCATGCAGTTCATTAGGCTACAGATTAAATAAATGATGATGAACTTCACAAGGTCACAAAGTGATGACCTTGATGCTCCTTTCAATAAATATTGAGGGTCTTATTCTGGTGACATGATGATCGATGCTTGACTGCTGTTTGACAAATAGAATATTCTGTCTGTTATCCATAATAATGTCATCATGTAGACCAGCCTGTCTGACTGTATCTGTGAGAAGTTGGGATTTGGATTTTAATGCAACCATTTTTGTGACAAAACTATCAGTGTTGAAAATGCAATGAAAACACTGAACTATAGGTTTTTATACATGAAAACTAGTGTGCACTATGTCATCACGCACTGATTTTTATCTGCAGCAAATCTGTTTGGTGGAAACACACTACTTGTGGGAAAATGTTCTTCATGCAGATTTTAGAATATTCTCATGAAAATCTGTCGCCAATTGGATGGAAACCTAGCTAGTGACAGTCACTCAATTCCAGTAAAAATACAATATATTGGTAAATGAGTCTAGTTAGTCTAACCAGCCCCCATTGATTATGTTAGTCACTCTCGCTCAGATTTCATATTAACATGGCATAAGTCATGGCAAAATGTGTAGAATTGCAGAAATTAACTTTAAAATGTATCCCCACTGCATGGCAAAATGTGTAGAAATGCAGGTAATTAATTAGCTGTAAAACTGCAAAAAATATATATTCTGTAAACCAAAGTTATTTGTTGACCTTTTGTTCATAAAATCGTTTTTTGCTATCAGATACCTCTATACATATTCAATTATATGTTTTATCCTGGTGCTGAGTTAAAATGAGTTAATGTGTAGCGGCTAATTGTATAGCTAACAAGCTATATGTTTGTAGATCCACTGAGGTGATAACGGCTGAAGTCATTATTGATAGCCACTCCCCCCTCCCCCTCCGAACTCACTAAAACTGAGACCCTGGGTACGGCTCTGTTTACAATAACTACATTTTTTATAGATTAATTAAGTCAATATCTTAAATTAGCACAGTGTTGTCGAATCACATTGGGCCTCAAAATTTAAATTATAATTCAAATTATAGTCATTTTCTAGGTAACAATCTTAGAAAGACTAACATGTTTGCATATGAAATAGAAACGATCAATAACAGCTGTTTGTCTGACTTCTTTCTTTCTTTTGACAAACAAATAAAAAAAATAAAAAAACATTTAATTGTAATCAGGTCACATGTTTCCTCTGGAGGTAGGTGATTAGATATCAGACATGGAAGTTCTTCTCTGCGTCCCGAATGGCACCCTGTTCTCTATATTGTGCACTACTTTTGACCAGGGCCCATACGGGTAGGAGTCCATGTGGGCTCTGGTCAAAAGTAGTGCACTATATATATAACAGGGTGCCATTTGGGACGCATCACTTGGTTGTGCTTCACCTTGATTATGTTGTTTTCTGCAAAGAGTTGGCCTCGGAGACGGGCTGCCTCGGAGACGGGCTGCCTCGGAGACGGGCTGCCTCGGAGACGGGCTGCCTCGGAGACAGGCTGAACAGAACAGGGTTTAGATGTAAGCCTCTGCAGTAGCTGCTACTGGCGTCTGCTCTGGGCCGTTCTCCTGGCGTTCTCCTTTCACCATCATCGGGGGTTGGATCATTATCCGCAGACGCTGCAATGTGCAAGAGAATGATACATTCAAAATACGTCGGACCGCTGTGCTGACATCTTTAGAGTGTAAGTTACAACATTACCATGCTATCTGTAGTTGCTGTAAGGAAATGATATGTTACACAAATCATCAGACTGCTGACGTCTTTATGCTTTCACATTGCTGGCTGTACAATGTATCATGCCCTAGATATAGTAGCTAGCGGGCTCAGAGTCTGTAAGATCAAGCCTTCCGTCTGCTGCTTGGCACATACTAATCAAGGAACTGATTGCTACAATTTAGGCAATCAAGACTGCACTGACTGACACAAAGGGACGGACAGCTGCTCATCTCGTTGCCAGTGACTACCGCAGCGCTCCATCCTTGACAACACCAGAACCAGCAATTACTGGTCCTTTTCACTGCAAGACTTAGCGCCACGGGATCGACCAGCCTCACACTCCTTTCTATGACATTCTCAAATAAACGTCTATGTATATGTGTATGTACGTCTCTTTATTTGATCACTCTGTTGTCATAGAGAAGTGATTTACATAACAACGCTGTTCTCTTTCTTTCACTAGATCTTATACCTAAACTATAGCATTCTGTAGCCTATTAAAAACTAATTTCCAATAGAAAATATCACTTGCAACTTATTGTCTCTGTCCCTGTCCCTGTCTCTGTTTCTGTCTCTGTCTCTGTCCCTGTCCCTGTCCCTGTCTATGTTTCTGTCTCTGTCTCTGTCTCTGTCTCTGTCTCTGTTTCTGTTTCTGTCTCTGTCTCTGTTTCTCTGTCTCTGTCTCTGTCTCTGTTTCTGTTTCTGTTTCTCTGTCTCTGTTTCTCTGTTTCTCTGTTTCTCTGTTTCTCTGTTTCTCTGTCTCTGTCTCTGTCTCTGTCTCTGTCTCTTTCTCTGTTTCTGTCTCTGTCTCTGTTTCTCTGTTTCTCTCACTCTGTCTCTGTCTCTGTCTCTGTCTCTGTTTCTCTGTTTCTCTGTCTCTCTGTCTCTGTTTCTCTGTTTCTCTGTTCCTCTGTTTCTCTGTTTCTCTGTCTCTTTCTCTGTCTCTGTCTCTGTCTCTGTCTCTGTTTCTCTGTCTCTGTCTCTGTCTCTGTCTCTGTCTCTGTCTCTGTCTCTGTCTCTGTCTCTCTCTCTCTCTCTGTCTCTCTGTCTCTCTGTCTCTGTCTCTGTCTCTGTCTCTGTCTCTGTTTCTCTGTTTCTCTGTTTCTCTGTCTCTCTCTCTGTCTCTGTCTCTGTCTCTGTCTCTCTCCCTGTCTCTGTCTCTCTCTGTTTATCTCTCTGTTGCTCTCTGTCTCTGTCTCTGTCTCTGTCTCTGTCTCTGTCTCTCTCTCTGTTTCTCTGTCTCTGTCTCTGTCTCTCTCTCTGTCTCTGTCTCTGTTTCTGTTTCTGTTTCTGTCTCTGTCTCTCTCTCTGTCTCTGTTTCTGTTTCTGTTTCTGTTTCTCTGTCTTTGTCTCTGTCTTTGTCTCTGTCTCTGTCTCTGTTTCTGTTTCTCTGTCTCTGTCTCTGTCTCTGTCTCTGTCTCTGTTTCTCTGTCACTGTTTCTCTGTCTCTGTCTCTGTTTCTCTGTTCCTCTGTTCCTCTGTTTCTCTGTTTCTCTGTCTCTGTCTCTGTCTCTGTCTCTGTCTCTGTCTCTGTATCTGTTTCTCTGTCTCTGTCTCTCTCTCTCTCTCTCTCTCTCTCTCTCTGTCTCTCTGTCTCTCTGTCTCTCTGTCTCTCTGTCTCTGTCTCTGTCTCTGTTTCTCTTTTTCTCTGTCTCTGTCTCTGTCTCTGTCTCTGTCTCTGTCTCTGTCTCTGTCTCTGTCTCTGTCTCTGTCTCTGTCTCTCTCAAATTCAAATAGCTTAATTGGCATGAAAAACATTACGTCAATATTGCTAAAGCAACAATGTATACAATATACTGTACATTGTAATAAAATAACAAAGAATATCAAATAATAATATAAATGGTATTAAATAGTAAGAATAAAAAACAAGAATAAAATGATAACAGTAAATAGTAGAAATATAATCAATATAAAAGGCTCAAATTGGAAAATGAAACTATAACTAACTACCACTACTATTAGAATAATAATCACAACAATAACAATAATACCACTAATAATAATAATAACATTAATACCACTAATAATAATAATAATAATAGTAATAACAATAATACCACTAATAATAATAATAGTAACAACAATAATACCACTAATAATAATAATAGTAATAACAATAATACCACTAATAATAAGTAAGTTACTGCTTGCTATGCAGATGTTATTATTCAGTGTTCCTCAGGCTATGGCAGGCTAATACATATTTGGCTGCAACAGCAGAGATTGTTCCTTCATCCAGGAGTATTTATAGTTTTTCCTCTGTGTTTAATAAGTTAAAATGTGGAATAAATGTAGTAATTTGTGTGAATAATGAATCTCTTGGTGGAATATTTCTCCCAGTAAAGGAGAAAGCACATCTCTGTTTCTACCTCCCCTGTGGTGCAGTGACCACATACAGGCTCCTCTCTGGGTGGTCATGTCTTTATGTCTGCAGGTTTCTATTACCAGTTGGTCACTCAGCCTGTACTTGGTAAAGATCTGTCTCTGCTTCGTATCTCTGACAGAGTAGAGAAAATCAGTGGAGACAATGTATATTCTCTGTTCAGAGCCAGATGGCAATTTAGTCTGCTTTGGGATTTTGTTTAGTTTTTCCAATAATGTAAATACGAGTCCTTTGATTGGTTCATGATTTTGTTTATTTGAATTATTTATTTTGAAGCAGTGCTGGTGTCAGCTTGGTTGGTTCGGTCCAACACCAGCTGACTGAGAGGCTCGTTTCTGAGCTCAGATCTTGGGTTTTAAGTGCTTTAAATTGGAGGCTAGAATTTGGACTTGAATTTAGGGTCAGCCAACATGTTAATGATCTTTTTTGTACTTTCATTACCACTGGAAAGCGGCCCAATTCATGCATTAGTTGGTGTATTTCTTTGGAATTTACAGAATTCTGCATGTAGGGCTTCAATTGGATGTTTGTCCCCCATTTTAAAGTCCAGTTTATTGAGTGGCCCCCAAACCTCACTTCCGTAAAGAGCTATTGGTAGGATTACGCTGTCAAATATTTTGGTCCAAATTCTAATTGGGATGTTGATTTTGAATAATTTAATTTTTATTGCATACAATGCTCTGCGGGCTTTTTCTTTGAGTGCATTCACTGCCATATTAAAGTTTCCCAATGCAGATATTGTCAGACAAAGGAATTAGTCATTTTTAGTGTGTTCAATTATGGTGTTGTTCAGGGTGAATTTATATTTGTGTTTCTGACTTCTGTTTTTTTTCTGGAAAATCATGATTTCCATATTTTTTTTTTTTTACAGCCAGTGCCCAATTGTGGCAATATTGCTCTAGAATGTTAAGGTTCTGTTGAAGACCTTCTTTGGATTGTGATAGAAGAACCAAATCATCAGCATATAGCAGATATTTTACCTCTTTGTCAAATAGGGCTGCAGAACGGTCCAACATGTCTGCTAATTCATTTATATAAATGTTGAAGAGGTTTGGACTCAAACTGCAGCCTTGTCTCACACCTCAACGTTGCAAAAATAATTGTGTTCTTTTTTATTGTACACTTATTTTCTGTGTACATACATTTTATTAAGTCATACACCTTACCACCAAGCCCACTTTGGAAGTTTGAAGCCAGACCTTTATATTTTTTTAAAGTCAATAAAGCAAACTATTTAAGCTTAGCATTTTGTAACTCAGGTGTGCTGTTTTTCAGCATTTCATTTCTGATGTTATCTGGACCACAAGCCTTCTTTAGTTGTATAGATTTTAGCTTTTCATTTAGTTCATGTTGGGTTATTGGGTAATCTAATGGATTTTGGTTGTTTTTAATGACTAATTCAAAGATGCTACATTTTTCTTGAATTTCTAATTGGGTATTGTCTCTGTCTGTCTGTCTGTCTGTCTGTCTGTCTGTCTGTCTGTCTGTCTGTCTGTCTGTCTGTCTGTCTGTCTGTCTGTCTGTCTGTCTGTCTGTCTGTCTGTCTGTCTGTCTGTCTGTCTGTCTGTCTGTCTGTCTGTGTCTCTCTCTGTCTCTCTCTGTCTCTCTCTGTCTCTCTCTGTCTCTCTCTGTCACTGTCTATGTTTCCTCAAACTTTTCTTTTAGAATTTCTGTGAGAAGCAGCGATTATTTATGTGGATTAAGATAAAAACATTAAATCGCCAAGAGCAATATTCCAAACTCGTTTTGGATTAAGTGCCATCTCATCTATTTAAAATTATACAAAACACCACAGCCTGTGACACACTCTCTGCTGCAGGCCTTCCGCCCCAATCTCTTTCTGAGACACATGCTATGGTTATCTTGGGAAGGGTTGGGAGTAGCGAGTTGCTGTGCTGTTTTGTTGGGCATAAAATGGTGGCCCTTTAAGGTCGACTCTGAATAGACAGTATGTGAATAGAGCTCTTGCAATGCCAGGATAGTTGGTTAGATTCCAGAGACCACCCATTCAGAAAGTATTCACACCCGTTGACTTTTAACTAATTTTGTTGTGTTACATCCTCAATTTAAAAGTGATTACATTTAGATGTTGTGTCACTGGCTTTCACACTTACCCCATAATGTCAAAGTGGAATTATGTTTTTAGATAATTTTTACGAATTAATCCAATCTGAAATGTCTTAAGTCAATAAGTATTCAGGAGTAAAAATATGTTTAACAAGTCACATAATAAATTGCATGGACGCACTTTGTGTGCAATAATAGTGTTTGACCTGCTTTAGGCATATCTGTACTCCACACATACAATTATCTGTGAGGTCCCTCAGTCAAGCAGTGAATTCATCTGTAAGGTCCCTCAGTCAAGCAGTGAATTCATCTGTAAGGTCCCTCAGTCAAGCAGTGAATTTATCTGTAAGGTCCCTCAGTCAAGCAGTGAATTTATCTGTAAGGTCCCTCAGTCAAGCAGTGAATTTATCTGTAAGGTCCCTCAGTCAAGCAGTGAATTTATCTGTAAGGTCCCTCAGTCAAGCAGTGAATTTATCTGTAAGGTCCCTCAGTCAAGCAGTGAATTTATCTGTAAGGTCCCTCAGTCAAGCAGTGAATTTATCTGTAAGGTCCCTCAGTCAAGCAGTGAATTTATCTGTAAGGTCCCTCAGTCAAGCAGTGAATTTATCTGTAAGGTCCCTCAGTCAAGCAGTGAATTTATCTTTAAGGTCCCTAGGTCAAGCAGTGAATTTATCTGTATCCCAAATAAATGGAATAGAGCTTAACGCAGACAAAGGTCTAAAGGAAAACCTGGTTCAGTCTGCTTTCCACCAGACACTGGGAGATGAATTCACCTTTCAGCAGGACAATAACCTACAACACAAGGCCAAATATACACTGGAGTTACTTACCAAGATGATATTGAATGTTCCCTGAGTGGCCGAGTTACAGCTTTGACTTAAACTGTCTTGAAAATCTATGGCAAGACTTCAAAATGGTTGTCTAGCAACGATCAACAACCAACTTGACAGAGCTAGAAGAATTTTTAAAAGAATAATGTGCAAATATTGTACAATCCAGGTGTGCAAAGCACTTAGAGACTGACCCAGAAAGACTGACAGCTGTATCGCTGCCGAAGGTGATTCTAACATCTATTGACTCAGAGGTGTGAATACTTATACAATCAAGATATATTTGTGTTTTATTTTTCACACATGTTTCTTTCACTTACAGAGTATTTTGTGTAGATCATTGACCAAAAATGACAATTAACTCCATTTGAATCCAACTTTGTAAAACAAAATATAGAAAAAGTCAAGGGGTGTGAATACTTTCTGAAGGCACTGTGATTGGCAGCAGCTGAGGAAGACAGAAGGTCATGTGTTACCTCTTTGTAATCCCCCTTGAGGTTGAGGAACATGTAGACCATGTATCCAGGTATCAGGAGCATGGAGGACAGGGCCATGCACCATCCCACTCCCTGGCCCCAGGCGGGGAACACATAGTTGTTCATGGTGAGAGGGACCATCTGGACAGCACTGAACAGAAACACTCCCTGGAACACAGAAGGACAACCTGGTCACAGCACAATGAACCACAATAGACCACAATGAAAATAAGCCTACTACTTTTACTTGTCTAATACATTCAATCAATCAATCAAAGTCACCTTGTTACATCACAGACACAATACCAAGGAGCATGAATATGGAGGGTTGTTGATGCCAAAAATACGTTGTATAATTTGATCTCTATTGTTGGCACTAACATCCCTCCACACGAAAACACCAGAGTTAATTTGACAACTCTATTCATTGTGGTAGACAGTTTATCAAAATGAATGCTTTAGATGGATTTGCTCTGCTTGAGAATGTTGAAAGACAGAGAGATATGTAGAGAGAGAAGGAGAGAGAGTGAAGAGAGGAAGAGAGAGAACTTACAGCCACAATGAGAGGAGTGAACACGACCCAACAAAGCTTCCACCACAGGCAGGGCCTAAAGCCAATCATCTCCTCAATATTGGCAAGGAACTTATCAGCACCTGCAACATATACAAGACCGGACATTGTAGAGGTCAAAGGTCATGTGATGGACAACAAGTACCTACACTCATTGGAAGTAGATCAGCAGCACCAAGCCTTTTACTCAAAGACTATTACATTGAACTGACCCCAACATCTTTGTACATCAGTCTGAAGACATGGTCATCAATGTCAGGTTAGTGATGTCACCGTAGCTCTAACAGGAAGTGATGTCCCTGACTCACCATAGAACCAGGATATAGAGACGCACTCGAAGAAGACCAGGAAGAGCAGGCACATTCCACTGGCAGAGTAGTAGTCAAACAGCTTGAACACATACAGCCCACCCTGTTGGACGAGGAGAGAACAGAAAAAGAGTGTTGGATACAGGTTCCCAAGTGTAGAGACCAGCAAGACAGGTAGTGATGGGGGATAGAGGATACGAGACAGAATGACTGAGATGTGATGTAGCCTATTACACTGGTGACGTGGAATAATGTGAGGGGTGAGAGCACCAGTGGTGGTTCCTGGTGGGGGATTGCTGACCCTAGCTGCCTGGCTGTCTCCCAGGGAGGTTCAGGGCTCTGGAGCCCAGCGCTAGTGAAGGGTAGCGGGTGGAGGGAGATGCAGTGCCAGACTGGCACCCCAGAGCTGAGCTGAACAACTGATTAGGCCGGTTGTTTCAATTCAAGAGGGATGCAGACATGAATCTCCAGTGACAGATGTGATAATGCCATGAAGAGCGGTGCAGTAGGGTGGAGATTGATGGGTAGTGTTCCATACAAGCAGGGGACTGGAGGGGTGACTGGGAGCGTTCAGAGATCTTGTCAGCGGCTGCGCTACATCAGTGGAGGTTTGGCAGGAGATTTATTGACCTCAGAGTTTGGGATGTGGCGTTTGAGAAGACATCATCATTTCCCTGGTTTGATCCTGTGAAAGGGCTTGGGGGAGGGGGGGGGAGGGGGGTAAGGATGAAGTGGTAAACTGAGTAAATAACATCAAATGATCAGATACAGGGATGTCAACACAGCTTGTAAAGAAATGATACTGTATTGAAGAAAAATAACATGAACTGTTTAAATCTAGTTTTCAGCTGAAGTAATGTCACACTACTACATAAAGATGTATTTTTCATGACGATGCCAGCATGCAGTGCTGCCAACACTCACTCATGGGCCGTGAGATACACTCACTCATGTGACCCTCTTCACACAGCACAGCTCCTATTTCTAACTGTAAGCTACTGCTTTTATTTCCTAATTAATCTGCTGTATATTCAGTGAGTGAACTCCACAATTGTACCTCCAAATCTTTTTGAATGTCATATGCTGTTCTACACCACAAGCACCATAACCGTGGCAGCTTCACCTGTTCTACACCACAAGCACCATAACCGTGGCAGCTTCACCTGTTCTACACCACAAGCACCGTAACAGTGGCAGCTTCACCTGTTCTACACCACAAGCACCGTAACCGTGGCAGCTTCACCTGTTCTACACCACAAGCACCGTAACCGTGGCAGCTTCACCCGGGAGATCCGTCATCTTTCTGCCACTGCACTTTCCCTGTCGCAGAATGCATCATGATGGCATCATATGATAATAGGCTATAGTCTACTAGGACCACTAGTGATTTAACCCACCATAGCATTAGTCCAGAACCATAGGACATTATATAGTCTACTAGGACCACTAGTGATTTAACCCACCATAGCATTAGTCCAGAACCATAAGACATTATATAGCCTACTAGGACCACTAGTGATTTAACCCACCATAGCATTAGTCCAGAACCATAAGACATTATATAGCCTACTAGGACCACTAGTGATTTAACCCACCATAGCATTAGTCCAGAACCATAGGACATTATATAGCCTACTGGGACCACTAGTGATTTAACCCACCATAGCATTAGTCCAGAACCATAGGACATTATATAGTCTACTGGGACCACTAGTGATTTAACCCATCAGTAGCATTAGTCCAGAACCATAGGACATTATATAGTCTACTGGGACCACTAGTGATTTAACCCACCATAGCATTAGTCCAGAACCATAGGACATTATATAGTCTACTTGGACCACTATTAATTTAACCCACCATAGCATTAGTCCAGAACCATAGGACATTATATAGCCTACTGGGACCACTAGTGATTTAACCCACCATAGCATTAGTCCAGAACCATTGGACATTATATAGTCTACTAGGACCACTAGTGATTTAACCCACCATAGCATTAGTCCAGAACCATAGGACATTATATAGTCTACTAGGACCACTAGTGATTTAACCCACCATAGCATTAGTCCAGAACCATAGGACATTATATAGTCTACTAGGACCACTAGTGATTTAACCCACCATAGCATTAGTCCAGAACCATAGGACATTATATAGTCTACTTGGACCACTATTGATTTAACCCACCATAGCATTAGTCCAGAACCATAGGACATTATATAGTCTACTAGGACCACTAGTGATTTAACCCACCATAGCATTAGTCCAGAACCATAAGACATTATATAGCCTACTGGGACCACTAGTGATTTAACCCACCATAGCATTAGTCCAGAACCATAGGACATTATATAGTCTACTAGGACCACTAGTGATTTAACCCACCATAGCATTAGTCCAGAACCATAGGACATTATATAGTCTACTAGGACCACTAGTGATTTAACCCATCAGTAGCATTATTCCAGAACCATAGGACATTATATAGTCTACTGGGACCACTAGTGATTTAACCCACCATAGCATTAGTCCAGAACCATAGGACATTATATAGTCTACTTGGACCACTATTAATTTAACCCACCATAGCATTAGTCCAGAACCATAGGACATTATATAGCCTACTGGGACCACTAGTGATTTAACCCACCATAGCATTAGTCCAGAACCATAGGACATTATATAGTCTACTAGGACCACTAGTGATTTAACCCACCATAGCATTAGTCCAGAACCATAGGACATTATATAGCCTACTGGGACCACTAGTGATTTAACCCACCATTGCATTAGTCCAGAACCATAGGACATTATATAGTCTACTGGGACCACTAGTGATTTAACCCACCATAGCATTAGTCCAGAACCATAGGACATTATGTAGTCTACTAGGACCACTAGTGATTTAACCCATCAGTAGCATTAGTCCAGAACCATAGGACATTATGTGGTCTACTGGGACCACTAGTGATTTAACCCATCAGTAGCATTAGTCCAGAACCATAGGACATTATATAGTCTACTAGGACCACTAGTGATTTAACCCACCATAGCATTAGTCCAGAACCATAGGACATTATATAGTCTACTAGGACCACTAGTGATTTAACCCACCATAGCATTAGTCCAGAACCATAGGACATTATATAGTCTACTAGGACCACTAGTGATTTAACCCATCAGTAGCATTAGTCCAGAACCATAGGACATTATATAGTCTACTAGGACCACTAGTGATTTAACCCACCATAGCATTAGTCCAGAACCATAGGACATTATATAGTCTACTAGGACCACTAGTGATTTAACCCACCATAGCATTAGTCCAGAACCATAGGACATTATATAGCCTACTGGGACCACTAGTGATTTAACCCACCATAGCATTAGTCCAGAACCATTGGACATTATATAGTCTACTAGGACCACTAGTGATTTAACCCACCATAGCATTAGTCCAGAACCATAGGACATTATATAGTCTACTAGGACCACTAGTGATTTAACCCACCATAGCATTAGTCCAGAACCATAGGACATTATATAGCCTACTGGGACCACTAGTGATTTAACCCACCATAGCATTAGTCCAGAACCATAGGACATTATATAGTCTACTGGGACCACTAGTGATTTAACCCACCATAGCATTAGTCCAGAACCATAGGACATTATATAGTCTACTGGGACCACTAGTGATTTAACCCACCATAGCATTAGTCCAGAACCATAGGACATTATATAGTCTACTGGGACCACTAGTGATTTAACCCACCAGTAGCATTAGTCCAGAACCATAGGACATTATATAGTCTACTGGGACCACTAGTGATTTAACCCACCATAGCATTAGTCCAGAACCATAGGACATTATATAGTCTACTGGGACCACTAGTGATTTAACCCACCATAGCATTAGTCCAGAACCATAGGACATTATATAGCCTACTGGGACCACTAGTGATTTAACCCACCATAGCATTAGTCCAGAACCATAGGACATTATATAGCCTACTGGGACCACTAGTGATTTAACCCACCATAGCATTAGTCCAGAACCATAGGACATTATATAGTCTACTGGGACCACTAGTGATTTAACCCACCATAGCATTAGTCCAGAACCATAGGACATTATATAGTCTACTAGGACCACTAGTGATTTAACCCACCATAGCATTAGTCCAGAACCATAGGACATTATATAGTCTACTGGGACCACTAGTGATTTAACCCACCATAGCATTAGTCCAGAACCATAGGACATTATATAGTCTACTGGGACCACTAGTGATTTAACCCACCATAGCATTAGTCCAGAACCATAGGACATTATGTAGTCTACTAGGACCACTAGTGATTTAACCCACCATAGCATTAGTCCAGAACCATAGGACATTATATAGTCTACTGGGACCACTAGTGATTTAACCCACCATAGCATTAGTCCAGAACCATAGGACATTATATAGTCTACTAGGACCACTAGTGATTTAACCCACCATAGCATTAGTCCAGAACCATAAGACATTATATAGCCTACTGGGACCACTAGTGATTTAACCCACCATAGCATTAGTCCAGAACCATAGGACATTATATAGTCTACTAGGACCACTAGTGATTTAACCCACCATAGCATTAGTCCAGAACCATAGGACATTATATAGTCTACTGGGACCACTAGTGATTTAACCCACCATAGCATTAGTCCAGAACCATAGGACATTATATAGCCTACTGGGACCACTAGTGATTTAACCCACCATAGCATTAGTCCAGAACCATAGGACATTATATAGTCTACTGGGACCACTAGTGATTTAACCCACCATAGCATTAGTCCAGAACCATAGGACATTATATAGTCTACTAGGACCACTAGTGATTTAACCCACCATAGCATTAGTCCAGAACCATAGGACATTATATAGTCTACTGGGACCACTAGTGATTTAACCCACCATAGCATTAGTCCAGAACCATAGGATGTGATTCCCCTCCTTTGTTCGCTAGCTCCAGGTTAATTAGGCTGTAATAGCAGGGATTCTGGTGACCTGATTTATCTCACTACAATAATTAACATTATTTTGCTCAAACAGACTGAGGCCAACTATGTAACTGATTGTATTGGGAGGACAACACATTGAAAAATCACTAGGGTTTGGTGTAGATGTCATCTTGTCTTAGGGAGTTTCATTTATTTGGTATTTCACAATAGCTGATGGTCATTCGAACAATTCCCAACCCTTACAATGGGCTAAAATAGAGACTAATTATTGGGCTTTTCTCAGCAAGAACACTACTGTTATTCCCCATACTATTATTATTTCACTTCTTACACATGTTTCTGGTGTAATTACACCATTTCAAATCTGATTTGCCAACTTGCCTTTGAAAATACTGGACTAGACATGGACGTGACTGGACTGGACGTGACTGGACTAGACGTGACTGGACTGAACGTGACTGGACTAGACTTGACTGGACTGGACGTGACTGGACTAGACGTGACTGGACTGGACGTGACTGGACTGGACGTGACTGGACTAGACGTGACTGGACTGGACGTGACTGGACTGGACGTGACTGGACTAGACGTGACTGGACTGAACGTGACTGGACTAGACTTGACTGGACTGGACGTGACTGGACTAGACGTGACTGGACTGGACGTGACTGGACTGGACGTGACTGGACTAGACGTGACTGGACTGAACGTGACTGGACTAGACTTGACTGGACTGGACTAGATGTGACTGGACTGGACTGGACTGGACTGGACATGACTGGACTAGACGTGACTGGACTAGACGCGACTGGACTGGACGTGACTGGACTAGACGTGACTGGACTGGACGTGACTGGACTAGACTTGACTGGACTGGACTAGATGTGACTGGACTGGACTGGACTGGACTAGACGTGACTGGACTAGACGTGACTGGACATGACTGGACTGGACGTGACTGGACTGGATGTGACTGGACTAGACTGGACTGGACGTGACTGGACTGGACGTGACTGGACTGGACGTGACTGGACTAGACGTGACTGGACTGAACGTGACTGGACTAGACTTGACTGGACTGGACTAGATGTGACTGGACTGGACTGGACTGGACATGACTGGACTAGACGTGACTGGACTAGACGCGACTGGACTGGACGTGACTGGACTAGACGTGACTGGACTGGACGTGACTGGACTAGACTTGACTGGACTGGACTAGATGTGACTGGACTGGACTGGACTGGACTGGACTGGACTAGACGTGACTGGACTAGACGTGACTGGACATGACTGGACTGGACGTGACTGGACTGGATGTGACTGGACTAGACTGGACTGGACGTGACTGGACTGGACGTGACTGTACTGGACGTGACTGGACGAGACGTGACTGGACTGGACTGGACTGGACGTGACTTCACTGGACGTGACTGGACTGGACTGGACGTGACTTCACTGGACGTGACTGGACTGGACTGGACTGGACTAGACTAGACTGGACTGGGCTGGACGTGACTGGACTAGACTGGACTGGTCATGACTGGACGTGACTGGACTAGACTGGACTGGACTGTACGTGACTGGAATGGACTGGACTGGACTGGATGTGACTGGACGTGACTAGACTGGACTGGACTGGACGTGACTGGACTAGACTGGACTGGACTGGTCATGACTGGACGTGACTGGACTAGACTGGACTGGGCTGGACGTGACTGGACTAGACTGGACTGGTCATGACTGGACGTAACTGGACTAGACCGGACTGGACTGTACGTGACTGGAATGGACTGGACTGGACTGGATGTGACTGGACGTGACTTGACTGGACTGGACTGGACGTGACTGGACTGGACGTGACTGGACTGGACGTGATTGGACTGGACGTGACTGGACTAGACTGGACTGGGCTGGACGTGACTAGACTGGACTGGACTGGACTGGACTGGACGTGACTGGACTGGACTGGACTGGACGTTCCTGGACTGGACATGAGTGAACTGGACTGGACTGGTTTATATTGGATTGGATTGGACTAGACTGTGCTAGACGTGACTGAACTGTACTGGACTGTGTGTTCGCTATGTCACCAAGTTTTAAAATTATTTAGCCCCTTAGGGCCAGAATATCAGACAGTTATGAAATGTAGAGGATTGTGTGCAGGGCTACTGTACCCCTGTGAAGCTGGTGTGTGTGTGTGTGTGTGTGTGTGTGCGTGCGTGCGTGCGTGCGTGATTGTGTGTGTGTGTACTGTACCTGTGTGATGTTGGACAGGCCGATGATATAAGAGACCAGACAGACAGCAGCGATGAAGAGTTCTCTTCTTCCTCTCAGAGCCCTGGGGAACTCATCCACCAGCGCGGTGATGAAGCCCTCCACCGTACAGAACTACACAGAACATACAACATATTAACACCTAAAACCCTCACAAACTTTTACAGATGCACAATTGAAAGCATCCTGTCGGGCTGCATCACCGCCTGGTACGGTATCTGCACCGCCCACAACCGCAAGGCTCTCCAGAGGGTGGTGCGGTCTGCCCAACGCATTACTGGGGGCAAACTACCCGCCCTCCAGGACACCTACAGGACACCTACATGACACCTACAGGACACCTACATGACACCTACAGGACACCTAGAGGACACCTACAAGACACCTACAGAACACCTACAGGACACCTACAGGACACCTACATGACACCTACAGGACACCTAGAGGACACCTACAGGACACCTACAGGACACCTACAGGACACCTACATGACACCTACAGGACACCTAGAGGACACCTACAGGACACCTACATGACACCTACAGGACACCTACAGAACACCTAGAGGACACCTACAGGACACCTACAGAACACCTACAGGACACCTAGAGGACACCTACAGGACACCTACAGGACACCTACAGAACACCTACAGGACACCTAGAGGACACCTACAGGACACCTACAGGACACCTACAGGACACCTACAGGACACCTAGAGGACACCTACAGGACACCTACAGGAAACCTACAGGACACCTACACCTCAACACTATTCTACGGTATCTTAGCCACTTTATTGTGTTTACATATTGCATCACCCATCTCATATGTATTTACTGTATTGTACTAAATACTACGCCACTGCTAAACAACCATCTCTAGCACATCAGAGACTGCTGCCTGTAGACATAGATTAGAAATGACTGGACACTTTAATAATTTTATACCTCCACAGTACACTACTATACAACACATTATATAATACTATACCTCCACAGTACTCTACTATACAACATATTAGATAATACTATACCTCCACAGTACACTACTATACAACACAGTATATAATACTATACCTCCACAGTACTCTACTATACAACACATTATATAATACTATACCTCCACAGTACTCTACTATACAACATATTACATAATACTATACCTCCACAGTACACTACTATACAACACAGTATATAATACTATACCTCCACAGTACTCTACTATACAACACATTATATAATACTATACCTCCACAGTACACTACTATACAACACATTATATAATACTATACCTCCACAGTACTCTACTATACAACATATCACATAATACTATACCTCCACAGTACACTACTATACAACACAGTATATAATACTATACCTCCACAGTACTCTACTATACAACACATTATATAATACTATACCTCCACAGTACTCTACTATACAACATATTAGATAATACTATACCTCCACAGTACTCTACTATACAACACATTATATAATACTATACCTCCACAGTACTCTACTATACAACATATTACATAATACTATACCTCCACAGTACACTACTATACAACACAGTATATAATACTATACCTCCACAGTACACTACTATACAACACAGTATATAATACTATACCTCCACAGTACTCTACTATACAACACATTATATAATACTATACCTCCACAGTACACTACTATACAACACAGTATATAATACTATACCTCCACAGTACACTACTATACAACACATTATATAATACTATACCTCCACAGTACTCTACTATACAACATATTACATAATACTATACCTCCACAGTACACTACTATACAACACAGTATATAATACTATACCTCCACAGTACTCTACTATACAACACATTATATAATACTATACCTCCACAGTACACTACTATACAACACATTATATAATACTATACCTCTACAGTACTCTACTATACAACATATTACATAATACTATACCTCCACAGTACACTACTATACAACACAGTATATAATACTATACCTCCATAGTACTCTACTATACAACACATTATATAATACTATACCTCCACAGTACTCTACTATACAACATATTAGATAATACTATACCTCCACAGTACACTACTATACAACACAGTATATAATACTATACCTCCACAGTACTCTACTATACAACACATTATATAATACTATACCTCCACAGTACTCTACTATACAACATATTACATAATACTATACCTCCACAGTACACTACTATATAACACAGTATATAATACTATACCTCCACAGTACTCTACTATACAACACATTATATAATACTATACCTCCACAGTACTCTACTATACAACATATTACATAATACTATACCTCCACAGTACACTACTATACAACACAGTATATAATACTATACCTCCACAGTACTCTACTATACAACACATTATATAATACTATACCTCCACAGTACTCTACTATACAACATATTAGATAATACTATACCTCCACAGTACACTACTATACAACACAGTATATAATACTATACCTCCACAGTACTCTACTATACAACACATTATATAATACTATACCTCCACAGTACTCTACTATACAACATATTACATAATACTATACCTCCACAGTACACTACTATACAACACAGTATATAATACTATACCTCCACAGTACTCTACTATACAACACATTATATAATACTATACCTCCACAGTACTCTACTATACAACATATTAGATAATACTATACCTCCACAGTACTCTACTATACAACACATTATATAATACTATACCTCCACAGTACTCTACTATACAACATATTACATAATACTATACCTCCACAGTACACTACTATACAACACAGTATATAATACTATACCTCCACAGTACTCTACTATACAACACATTATATAATACTATACCTCCACAGTACACTACTATACAACACATTATATAATACTATACCTCCACAGTACTCTACTATACAACATATTACATAATACTATACCTCCACAGTACACTACTATACAACACAGTATATAATACTATACCTCCACAGTACTCTACTATACAACACATTATATAATACTATACCTCCACAGTACACTACTATACAACACAGTATATAATACTATACCTCCACAGTACACTACTATACAACACATTATATAATACTATACCTCCACAGTACTCTACTATACAACATATTACATAATACTATACCTCCACAGTACTCTACTATACAACACTTTATATAATACTATACCTCCACAGTACTCTACTATACAACATATTACATAATACTATACCTCCACAGTACACTACTATACAACATATTACATAATACTATACCTCCACAGTACACTACTATACAACATATTACATAATACTATACCTCCACAGTACACTACTATACAACATATTAGATAATGCTATACCTCCACAGTACACTACTATACAACATATTACATAATACTATACCTCCACAGTACACTACTATACTACACAGTATATAATACTATACCTCCACAGTACTCTACTATACAACATATTAGATAATACTATACCTCCACAGTACACTACTATACAACACATTATATAATACTATACCTCCACAGTACTCTACTATACAACATATTACATAATACTATACCTCCACAGTACTCTACTATACAACACATTAGATAATACTATACCTCCACAGTACACTACTATACAACACATTAGATAATACTATACCTCCACAGTACTCTACTATACAACACATTAGATAATAAAACAACAACACAACACAACAACACAACACAAACATGAAATACAAATGGCTGTTGTTTCCTCACCTGGCTGTCGATTCCCAGCATCAGCAGCATGGAGAAGAAGAGGATGGCCCAGAGAGGAGAGATAGGCAGCTGGGTTACTGCCTCAGGGTACGCCAAGAAGGCCAAGCCCGGACCTGCAACACAACACACACAGACAGTTAGAGACAGCTGGGTTACTGCCTCAGGGTACGCCAAGAAGGCCAAGCCCGGACCTGCAACACAACACACACAGACAGTTAGAGACAGCTGGGTTACTGCCTCAGGGTACGCCAAGAAGGCCAAGCCCGGACCTGCAACACAACACACACAGACAGTTAGAGACAGCTGGGTTACTGCCTCAGGGTACGCCAAGAAGGCCAAGCCCGGACCTGCAACACAACACACACAGACAGTTAGAGACAGCTGAGTTACTGCCTCAGGGTACGCCAAGGAGGCCAAGCCCGGACCTGCAACACAACACACACAGACAGTTAGAGACAGCTGAGTTACTGCCTCAGGGTACGCCAAGAACTCCAAGCCCGGACCTGCAACACAACATACACAGACAGTTAGAGACAGCTGGGTTACTGCCTCAGGGTACGCCAAGAACGCCAAGCCCGGACCTGCAACACAACACATACAGACAGTTAGAGATGGGATCTGACAACACAACACACACAGACAGCTAGAGACAGGATCTGACAACACAGACAGACAGTTAGAGATGGGATCTGACAGCACAACACAGACAGAAAGTTAGAGACGGGATCTGACAACACAGATAGACAGTTAGAGACGGGATCTGACAACACAACACAGATAGACAGTTAGAGACGGGATCTGACAACACAACACAGATAGACAGTTAGATATGTGATCTGACAACACAACACAGACAGACAATTAGAGACAGGATCTGACAACACAACACAGATAGACAGTTAGAGACGGGATCTGACAACACAACACAGACAGACAGTTAGAGACAGGATCTGACAACACAACACAGACAGACAGTTAGAGATGGGATCTGACAACACAACACAACACAGAGACAGTTAGAGACAGAATCTGACAACACAACACAGATAGACAGTTAGAGATGGGATCTGACAACACAACACAGAGACAGTTAGAGACAGAATCTGACAACACAACACAGATAGACAGTTAGAGATGGGATCTGACAACACAACACAGAGACAGTTAGAGACAGAATCTGACAACACAACACAGATAGACAGTTAGAGATGGGATCTGACAACACAACACAGACAGTTAGAGATGGGATCTGACAACACAACACAGACAGTTAGAGATGGGATCTGACAACACAACACAGACAGTTAGAGATGGGTTCTGACAACACAACACAGACAGACAGTTAGAGACTGAATCTGACAACACAACACAGATAGACAGTTTCCTTACCTTTGTGCTGTTGTCTGGCCCAATAATGTTTGTACTCTGTTTTGTGCTGCTACCATGTTGTGTTGCCGCAATGCTATGTTGTTGTCTCAGGTCTCTCTTTATGTACTGATGTTTTGTCTCTCTTGTCATGATGTGTGTTTTGTCCTATTTTTTTATTTTATTTATTTATTTTTAATCCCAGCCCCCGTCCCCGCAGGAGGCCTTTTGCCTTTTGGTAGGCCGTCATTGTCAATAAGAATGTGTTCTTAACTGACTCACCTTGTTAAATAAAGTAGTGAATGGTGATTACCTGAGGCTGCTACTTCTATTATAGGTCTCTTCGTCACGTTGGCCATGAAGCCCACGATGGAGAAGATGACCAAGCCAGCGAACATGCTGGTGAACGAGTTGATGCAGCACACAATGACAGAATCTCTGCAGGGAGATGGAGAGAAAGACAAAGCATGGATTGGAACGGCTGTTGTCACACTGATATGGAAGCCTTATCAAACCACAGCACATTTGAATTGGGAGGGAGGGAGGGAGGGAGGGTTTTGCATTCTATAGCCAAGTGTTACTGCAATGTCAATGGATTGACCCATTCATTTCAGAGATGGGGTGTTTGTTCATTCCTTGCCAGGATTGTAAATGGAGAGAGACAGAGATGATGTGACAGCTGAGAGATTGTTTTCTCTCTCTCTCTCTCTCACGCACCCTCTCTCAGCCCCCCTCTCTCTCTATCTCTCTCCCACCCTCTCTCTTACTTTCTCTCTCTCTCTCACCCTCTCTCTCTTTCTCTTCCACCCACCCTCTCTCACTCTCTCCCACCCTCTCACTCTCTCTCTCTCCAACCCCCTCTGTCACCCCCCTCTCTCTGTCTCTCTCTCTCTCTCTGTCTCTCTCTCTCTCCCACCCTCTCAATTCAATTCAAAGGGCTTTATTGGCATGGGAAACAAATGTTTACATTGCCAAAGCAAATGGACTAGACAATAAACAAAAGAGAAATAAACAAGGAAAACATTAGTAAACATTACACACACAAATGTCTCTCTCTCTCTCTCTCTCTCTCATTGGCAGAGGCATAATATAAACAGATAGTAGAAAGCTGTATTGAATGGTGTTGTAGATTTTAACCTACCTGTAAACATTATTATTGAAGGGGTTGTAGCTTCCCAGAGCAATGAGAGATCCCAGCCCAAGCCCATAGGAGAAGAAGATCTGAGTGGCAGCATCCAACCACACCTGACAAGAACAGAGAGACAGAGACTCAAAACAGTGCAACTCACAGCATCACATACAGTAATTAGCTGCCATCCACCCTCTGCATCTGTATCTAGCTACCTCAGCTGCCATCCACCCTCTGTATCTGTATCTAGCTACCTCAGCTGCCATCCACCGTCTGTATCTGTATCTAGCTACCTCTGATTCTCTGAGCTTTTCAAAGTTGGGTGTGATATAGAAGAGGATTCCATCGATGGCTCCGGGGAGAGTGATGCCGCGGCAGAAGAGGATGAAGAGCATGAAGTAGGGGTACGTAGCTGAGAAGTACACCACCTGAAACAGGGAGGGAGGGAGACACTCGTTAAAATACAAGACAATGGAAACTATGTTACCATCCTTACATCATTATTATAGTTAGGACACATGCATGGATTAACTGACATTTTTCCAGTCAAATATTTCTTGATGGATTTTGAATCTGAAGCCATGCCACTTACTTTTGCAAATAAGCCTGGGGGACATGCTGGATTTCCTCCCCAACATCCAATATGGCTGCCAAAATCCAATGTCAAGATTCCTCAGTGGGGTTTAGCCCCTACTCAATCAGTGGTTGCCTCTTACCTTTCCAGTCCAGGCGACACCTTTCCATATACAGAAATAAACGAGGACCCAAGCGATGGCCAGCGTGATGGCTAGAGGCGCTCTGATCTCCCCAGGCTTCTCCAGACCATCCGTCAACTGGTGCATATTACGTCTATAGGACAAATCAACCAATGAACCAATCATCAACTACATCCCCATTCATTATTTTCTACACTGCGTGGTGCAACCACAGTCAAAAACCAACCAAACTCTTTAAAATGTAAATAAAATACATGTTCTTACTCCCAGAATTCCTGAACGGCGCTGGTGAGGTTGGCAGCGTTCAGGATGCTGTAGTTGGTGTAACAACGCTCTGTATTCCAAGAATTTCCACATGATTGCCATGGTAACTCCTGGAATAACAAAGACAGGGGACTCTTTCTTTCTCTCACTTTTGTCATTTCGCCAACCTCTTTCACCCAGGCGTCACGCACCACATTTTTTAAGGGGTACTGATGGCCAAATTCGATATCTTTGAATTAACTATGCATAAAAGAAACAGTATTTATTTCTTTTCAGCATACAAATAGATAAACTGAAGAGGCCTATGCCCCAGCTCTTTCAGTCCTCAGTCATGCTACTTAAAGACATTCATCAGGGAAATGTGATTTCCTTTTTAAACCCCCAATGAATTAAATGCAATAACCTCACTTAATTGTTTTCTTTGTACTTAACATTGTGATAGAAAAGCAGTAATATACATCATACTCACATTAGTAAAGGAGGACCACAGATAGTAAATGGCCCAGGCGATGATGACGATGTAATAAATATTTAGCCAGAATGAAAGCACCGCAGCGGCCAGACCAACACCTAGAACAGCCGTGTAGAATTAGGAATGTATACCGTAAATAATATATATTGCCGCCATATATAAGTGCCAGCTGATATAAAATGAAATGGTGTTCCACCCTGAATAATGGGAAAAAAGCTATAGGTAGTTTTATTAAATATGAGGTTTGATCTGTAATACTATGGGGAGAGGAGACATGCACTGAAATGCATATATGTTTGTGTGTTTATCGACAACCAGCAATAAGGGTATTGGATGAGGAGAGATACTTGTCTTATATATTGGGATGTATTTCAGTTGAACCTCTAAACGTAGGATTTTGATTTACCTTTGAACATGGGAGCCAGTTTCCACACCCCGAGCCCTCCAATCGACGTGTACTGACCGAGGGACGTTTCGAGCAGAAACAGGGGCATGCCAGCAAATATGAGCGTCAAGAAGTAGGGAATCAAGAAGGCCCCTGGACGGAAGGTGAAAGGTAAGTAAACAAACCTATAATGGTGAATAAAAGTGAGCCATTGCATTGATATACCATGAACATTTCAAATAATCCAACGAGATAAAGAGATGAAGCCAATATGTCTGTATCACACTGCTGCGCCTAAAATGAATGATAATTACGCACAATCTGGAGAGAAAAAGAGCTATTTAGATTATTTAAATGATCGCCCCAGAACACATTTGCTGATTGAGGATCAAGTTTTTAGCCTCCTTCTGTTTTTGAAAACACGGAAAATTGGCAACATCTTGATTACCTCCTCCGTTCTTCCCACACAGATAAGGAAATCTCCAGACATTTCCGAGTCCAATTGCGTACCCGACGCAAGACAGTAGAAAGTCAAATTTTCCACTCCAGTTTTCTCTTTCGGGTAGTTCCTTTTTCTGGACTTTTACGACCAAGGTTTTGGGTTTGTCATTAGGCTCCGCATTCACCTCTGTTAAAACGTGTCCATCTGAGGCTTTAGTACCATTCGTCGCCATGTCTCTGTCTCTCTGATAAGATTTAGATTTCCTGGCAAGGCTGGCAGGCGGACGGAAGATTTTAACCCCACGGATCCAAATAGACAGCAGCTTCGCGGTTAGTTACCCGGCGGTGAGAAGGAATCAGGAGAAGTAGAGGGAACACCGAGCAAGTTTAAAGTGAACCTGGAAAAAAAGAGCAAGAGAATGTTATCAAATACGTAACAACATTATTGATAGGACCATAAATGTTTAGACAATATTGCATTAAGACCGGGATTAACCAAATGCATGCATAGAGCTGAAAATGGGCAGCTTTGAAGAGTTTTCATAGTCACTTTGTTGGCGCTGGGGACAAGAGATCACACGAGGATCCTGTGGTGCTGTTTCACAGCCAGTGACCGTTGATTTACAACGTCGTTACTCTCAATGTCTCCCTTATACAACTGTGTACAGCACCACAGTACAGCTGACAGGTCATGTAATACTGTTATCACCGCTGTCCATTCGGAGGGTTAACTGCAGCGGAACACAACCATCAATCTGACAAGAGAAGGGAGATTACATTCATTCACGCGCTATGGCTTAGAATGTCTGCACCCAAATAAATGTAACGCTATGAAATATAAACTGAGGATAAATGGAAAGCCTGAATATAAACATAATACGGCATATTATAAATAACTGTTAATTATCCGAGGTTAAATACTTTGAATATAGCTTATTTTTAATTATTCATAATAAATGTGAGACAACAGTAAATCGGTCGATAAAAATAAAAAAAACGTTCCTGTTAAAAGTCAAAACGCAATGTGTGTATTGTGGATACATTGGCTAGGCAACTTCATGCTTTTGGTATTTATATACATTCTATTTCATTTAATAATACCGTATCTCTACAACTGTAGTAATATCGTAAAATATTCCCCTCAGCTAGTTGCCATTGATGGTAAGAGATAGCACGGAGATGGATAAGTGCGCGCCAACAAAACCGACATGCTTTACGCGTCAGTCTCTCTCCTACGCTTCCTTTCACATTTGCAGATGATATTCGATGAATTATGGAACTTCAAAAAACGAATCTAGTGTAGAATTATGTGACGTATCACTGTCTTTCAAGTCCCATGGATTAAAAATATATATATATATATATATATATATATATATATATATATATATATATATATATATATATATATATATATATATATATATATATATATCATTGATGGAGGGAGGGAGGGAGGGAGGGAGGGAGGCTAATCAGCTACTCAGTGCGCAACATCTGAAACACAGTTTTTCCCCACCGAGACGCAACTCCTCATCCCCAAACGGGTTCACACTGTTCTGTCCAATGTTCTGACCATCGCAAAGAAGTTTTTCCACACTGATAAAAGCAAACTCGGTACTTACAATCAAACTGCTATGTGGAAGATGGTAGAGTATCCGTGCCTTCGTCTAAAAGTTGTGTTCTTGACGCTTCTAACCGGGCAGACCAAATCAAATATATATAGAGATAGAGAAGCAGAACTAAACTATGATGCTGATGGGAAAGGTGAGTTTTCAGGAAGCAGGAACAAGGTGTGAGTGGTGCTGTCCGTTAGCTTGGTGGTGCTGAAGGAGAGAGCCGAGCGGAGGAGAGCAGAGCGGGGAAACAACGCAACAGAGGCAGCAGCTTCACCTCGCAGCACCGTCTAAATTCAGCCGCCAGGGATGTTACGCGGCGCAGATCCCCGTTCTCATCTACATAGCGTCAATGTCATCTGTAAGTCGACCCTCCCCGTGTCCAACATTTCCACCACTGAGATCGCTGTGGGTTTGAGAAAGGAGCATCTTATTGTCTCGCGGTTTTATAAGCATAGTGCTTTTCATCGACTTGGGAGTTTTTTTCTACACGAATTGTTTGGTGACTCAAATACAGTTATATGACTTAACATTTTGTTAGCTTTACGTGACTGCTCAAATATCGGAGAGTTATCATACCCTTAACCATGTTTATTTTCTCAGAAACAAATGAATTGTTCTATTAATCTACTTAATTTGGAATGGTATTTGGATTATGTTTTTCACATTTTAAATATTAGTTTTATGGTGTTGAAAAGCATTACTTTGTCATTTCTGAGAGATGGGGAAGGATATTTACCAGTTGAGGACTTATCCATGGCCTCCCGCAGATACATTTATTTTCATTTTTATGAAAGCAGTCGGGGTCTCAATTTACTGTTGAGAGTTAGAATAATAGAAGACACAAGGTGTAATTTCGAAACTTGGTTGTGCATCAGCAGTTTTTTCTCTTGTTATGTCAGAGAAACAAACCGTTTCAGAGAGCGGCAGATATGGAGGCAGATGCCAATCAGGCTGTGGTTGCTGGCAAACTGTGATAAAGCTAGTCTGCGGGCGGGAGATACATTGAAAACTGCGCCAATAATCGTCTTAATCCAACCCCAGTGAAGGAGGATAAACTGACTTTAAAAAGCAGAACTTCACTTGAGATAGATTCATATATTACTAGTAGACACTATAGTGCCCCACAGGGAGATTGGGCCTCAATGAGTTTGAGACAATGGAAAAGTGCAGACAAAGGGATAAACAGTTAAAACAGAAAAATGTCCTCTGTTTTGTTCTGTTCTGATGGTCTCACTTAGCATGCATACCAAATTATGAATAGGTGGTTCCATCATGACCCGATTGCCCAAATCACCTGGTGCCAACAATGTTTCTAATTTTCTACCCACAGTCACTGACTCATTTGGTTTGTGAGGCCTTTTTCTAGCATGAACCACTCTCTCTGCCATACCACAGCTACTGGACCTTCATCTTCTATTATGATATGATATTCTAGCATGAACCACTCTCTCTGCCATACCACAGCTACTGGACCTTCATCTTCTATTATGATATGATATTCTAGCATGAACCACTCTCTCTGCCATACCACAGCTACTGGACCTTCATCTTCTATTATGATATGATATTCTAGCATGAACCACTCTCTCTGCCATATCACAGCTACTGGACCTTCATCTTCTATTATGATATGATATTCTAGCATGAACCACTCTCTCTGCCATACCACAGCTACTGGACCTTCATCTTCTATTATGATATGATATTCTAGCATGAACCACTCTCTCTGCCATACCACAGCTACTGGACCTTCATCTTCTATTATGATATGATATTCTAGCATGAACCACTCTCTCTGCCATACCACAGCTACTGGACCTTCATCTTCTATTATGATATGATATTCTAGCATGAACCACTCTCTCTGCCATACCACAGCTACTGGACCTTCATCTTCTATTATGATATGATATTCTAGCATGAACCACTCTCTCTGCCATACCACAGCTACTGGACCTTCATCTTCTATTATGATATGATATTCTAGCATGAACCACTCTCTCTGCCATACCACAGCTACTGGACCTTCATCTTCTGATATCAACTCATTTCATTGGACTGCAATGCACAGATAAAAGACAAGACAACTTGAAACCTCTGTGGAAAGACCTACAATAACACAGTGTTATAATCACAACAGCTGTTATAACCTACCACGACAGCTGTTATAACCTACCACGACAACTGTTATAACCTACCACGAAAGCTGTTATAAACTACCACAACAGCTGTTATTACCTACCATGACAGCTGTTATAACATACAACAACAGCTGTTATAACCTACCACGACAGCTGTTATAACCTACCATGACAGATGTTATAACCTACCACGACAGCTGTTATAACCTACCATGACAGATGTTATAACCTACCACGACAGCTGTTATAACCTACCACAACAGCTGTTATAACCTACCACAACAGCTGTTATTACCTAACACGACAGCTGTTATAACCTACCACGACAGCTGTTATAACATACCTTTTTTGGAACACCGTTATTTTTGTCTTACTGAGAATTACTGTCAAGGCCCGGGTCTGACAGAGTCTATGCAGAAAATCTATGTGCTGCTCTCTTTCTCTCCCTCTCAGAGGCTGACCTCATCCTTATAATGTCTTATTTTCTCTTTTCATAAAACAGTATCCCCCTCTCTTTCGTTTTCACTCTCTCACAATAACCCCCACCCCTATTGATTCTCTCTCTCTCTCTCTCTCTCTCTCTCTCTCTCTCTCTCTCTCTCTCTCTCTCTCTCTCTCTGATGATGAGAAAAGGGTCTAGGTAGGAGATAATGCTGTTGTAGTTTAGGAAGCCAATGGCTGTGGCTTCTGATGTACTGCACTATAAAGGCATATAGCTGCATTCCAAATGACACCCTATTCCCTATATAGTGCACTACATTTGACCAGAGCCCTATGCAGGTAATAGGGTGCCATTTGGGATGGCAGCAGATGGGAAGCCAATGAGGGGTGAGCTAACCTACTAATGATACAAAATGAAATGTAGCATTTCTAAAGCCCACCTGGTTGTTGTTCCCTCTGGGGATGGGGGGAGCAGAGCAGATCAGAGACACCACCACACGCCCACCCACCTGGCGCCCATCTGCAGCCAGCCAGTGGCGGTGTCCAAATGCCACCCTATTCCCTATGTAGTGCAAGGCACATAGGAACTCTGTAGACTTGCCATTTGGGATTAACATAATCCCAGACTGAAGAGCTTGGCAGGCGTTGGTGCTGGTGCACCTGATAGTGCCACTGTGCATTCAACCACATAATTGCAGAAGGTGGTGATAACCTCATCTCTCTGAGGTCTTTTTGATATTCAGCTATATGCATCATTTGTGGAAAACGATCCCACGTAACGGCAGTAGAATCACCAATGAGGTTGTATGTCATAACACAAGCAGATGGAAACGGCAGACAGTACACTACTCTATGCTGTGAGTGTGCATGGGTAAATTCGTCAGGCAGACAGCAGTTGGTCAGGTAGATAGCAGCTGGACAGGTAGACAGCAGCTGGTCAGGTAGACAACAGCTGGTCAGGTAGACAGCAGTTGGTCAGGTAGACAGCAGTTGGTCAGGTAGACAGCAGTTGGTCAGGTAGACAGCAGTTGGTCAGGTAGACAACAGCTGGACAGGTAGACAGCAGTTGGCTAGGTAGACAACAGCTGGTCAGGTAGACAGCAGTTGGTCAGGTAGACAGCAGTTGGTCAGGTAGACAGCAGTTGGTCAGGTAGACAGCAGTTGGTCAGGTAGACAACAGCTGGACAGGTAGACAGCAGTTGGTCAGGTAGACAGCAGTTGGTCAGGTAGACAGCAGTTGGTCAGGTAGACAACAGCTGGACAGGTAGACAGCAGTTGGTCAGGTAGACAGCAGTTGGTCAGGTAGACAACAGTTGGCTAGGGAGACAACAGCTGGTCAGGTAGACAGCGGTTGGTCAGGTAGACAACAGTTGGTCAGGTAGACAGCAGTTGGTCAGGTAGACAACAGTTGGTCAGGTAGACAGCAGTTGGCTAGGTAGACAGCAGTTGGTCAGGTAGACAACAGTTGGTCAGGTAGACAACAGTTGGTCAGGTAGACAGCAGTTGGTCAGGTAGACAACAGTTGGTCAGGTAGACAGCAGTTGGTCAGGTAGACAGCGGTTGTTAAGGTAGACATCATTTGGTCAGGTAGACAACAGCTGGTCAGGTAGACAGCATTTGGTCAGGTAGACAGCAGTTGGTCAGGTAGACATCATTTGGTCAGGTAGACAACAGTTGGTCAGGTAGACAGCAGCTGGTCAGGTAGACATCATTTGGTCAGGTAGACAACAGCTGGTCAGGTAGACAGCAGTTGGTCAGGTAGACAGCAGTTGGTCAGGTAGACAACATTTGGTCAGGTAGACAGCAGTTGGTCAGGTAGACAGCAGTTGGTCAGCTGAGGTTCAGGCTTTGGGCTTGGTGTTTCCTATGTACATGAAGCATTTGACCTCCATCAGTCATTGGAGTTTGGCTGTGGAATTCTTAACATTTTGTTGAACTCAAATAGACCTGAAGGTGTCACAAAGCCTATCTTCTGCTGGCTAACAGGATCCATCTTCACCTGCCAGTAGCCACTCGAGGTACAAGGAACTGAAGGCCTTTGCTCCATGCAGTGACACAAGGATTTCCTGGAGGTTGGGCATGTGGTAGGCATCAAGGTGTATTATTGAATTCATACCTCTATTATCAACACAGCATCGGGTGCTGCCATCCTTTTTGAAGGGGAATATTGGCACATTTTGAAAATGTGTCTTTATTCCTAAACCCCTCTGACTCGTTGTTGGACTGTCTGTCAAAGTGCGTACCTCTCTCACTCAGGGAGAGTGAGGAAGAGCGAGAGCGAGAGCTCAGAATATATACAATTGTTAACCCGTAACCCAAATGTATCACATACAATGGATATGGCATATCTCACAATCGATTGGAATTCCCATATTTAGTATTTTGGCTGTGGCAGAATGTTTATATTTTTGGTAAATGTGCATTATTCCACAATGTTCTACTTTCTAGAGTGGGGGCTGTATAAACCTGAGACGTAGCTCTTCCTCACTCTCCCTGAGTGAGAGAGGTACGCACTTTGACAGACAGTCCAACAACGAGTCTGAGGGGTTTAGGAATAAAGACATGTTTGCAGAACACACACTGATGGTCTTTTTCTTCTGATCCCATTTACTAGTCTGGCCATCTCTAGTCATCTCTAGTCATCTCTAGTAATCTCTAGTCATCTCTAGTCATCTCTAGCCATGTCTAGTCATCTCTAGTCACCTCTAGTCATCTCTAGCCATCTCTAGTCATCTCTAGCCATCTCTAGCCATCTCTAGTCATCTCTAGTCATCTCTAGTCATCTCTAGTCATCTCTAGCCATCTCTAGTCATCTCTAGCCATCTCTAGCCATCTCTAGTCATCTCTAGTCATCTCTAGTCATCTCTAGTCATCTCTAGCCATCTCTAGCCATCTCTAGTCATCTCTAGCCATCTCTAGTCATCTCTAGTCATCTCTAGTCATCTCTAGCCATCTCTAGTCATCTCTAGTCATCTCTAGCCATCTCTAGTCATCTCTAGCCATCTCTAGTCATCTCTAGTCATCTCTAGCCATCTCTAGTCATCTCTAGTCATCTCTAGTCATCTCTAGCCTCTCTATGCAAAACCTTCTGATTCTGAGCGATTCCACCAGCTCTGTCGATTTCCCGCAGCCACGCAACCCTGAAGCAATCCATGCTAAAACATTTAGCTACCGGCATGTATGTTAGCTAAAACATGTCCTCTCTC
This sequence comes from Thymallus thymallus, assembly GCA_023634145.1. Classification (NCBI taxonomy): domain Eukaryota; kingdom Metazoa; phylum Chordata; class Actinopteri; order Salmoniformes; family Salmonidae; genus Thymallus; species Thymallus thymallus. Next base: position 1,433,127 of record CM042409.1, read on the forward strand.
TAACCATGGGCTTACAGTTAATTCAAGATGGCACCTGTGGTTTGGCCACACCTCCAACCACACCCATACCTGCAGCATTAAAGGCCTACTGCAAGCTGGCACCTGTGGGTTGGTCAAGCCTCCAACCACACCCATACCTGCAGCATTAAAGGTCTATTGCAAGATGGCACCTGTGGGTTGGCCACGCCTCCGACCACACCATACCTGCAGCATTTCGGGCTCCCAAGTGGTTCAGTGGTCTAAGACACTGCATCTCAGTGCTAGAGGTGTCACTACAGACAACCTGGTTTGAATCCAGACTGTATCACAACCGTGTTTGGGAGTTCCATAGGGCAGCGCACAATTGGCCCAGCGTCGTCCGAGTTTGGCCTGTGTAGGCCGTCATTGTAAATAAGAATTTGTTCTTAACTGACCTGCCTAGTTAAATAAAGGTTCAATAAAAAATTAAAGGCCTACTGCATAGTAGGCACTATCCTCCCAACACAGTGTGGGAGGATAGAACACACATTCTCTCATTTATTTTAGGGGCAACGTTTTATTTAAGTTATGCTTTCTTGGTAACGCATGTTACACTGTTGTTTGCTTAGTTTGTTAGATACAGTATCCTCCAAAGTAAACTTGCTGTCAGCAAAACATTTAATCAGATGACCTTGTTCATTTTCCCTCCCTCCCCTAGCTCTGCCTCTGCTTCCAACAGTTATGAGGCTGATGATTTGTACGGGTTATTAGAATAGGGCTGCATCGCAAATGGCACCCTATTCCCTACACAGAGCCATAGTGCACTATCTAGGAAATAAGGTGCCATTTTGGACGCAACACCAGTTCCTGCTTAATTTTCAGGGCCCAGCGTTCTACAAGATGATCCAGCATGGGATCTGTTCTGTTCTGACCCATTTAAATTATGTATGGCTAATATTAGAATATGACTGGCATGTTTTCCTCTCTGTCTGTCTCTGTCTCTGTCTGTCTCTGTCTCTGTCTCTCTGTCTCTCTGTCTCTCTCTCTCTGTCTCTGTCTCTGTCTCTGTCTCTGTCTCTGTCTCTGTCTCTGTCTCTGTCTCTGTCTCTGTCTCTGTCTCTGTCTCTGTCTCTGTCTCCTCTCCTCTCCTCTCCTCTCCTCTCCTCTCCTCTCCTCTCCCTCCCTTCCTTCCTTCCTTCATTCAAGAGGAGAAGAGAGGAGAGGGATGGAGAGGAGAGGAGAGGGATGGAGAGGAGAGGATAAAAGGAGAAAAGGAATGAAGAGGGAGGAGGAGGAGGAGGAGTAGGGAATGTAAAGAGGAGAGGAGGCGTGCTGCTGGCCTAGCCATTGCATGTCTACATCAGTGAAATGTTACTCTTACCAGTTGTGACAATCTAATGCCTAACAGGCTTGTGCGTGCTTTACTCACCAACAGGAAGACAGAGAGGGGGAAAAAATGACCATTAATTTTAACAGATGATTTCATCCGCTGAATGTTTAGTCTTAGATGGAGCCATGTGCCCATTGGGAAAATAGGACAGCGGAAGGGACAAGGAACTGTCTCATACAATAACACACAACATCTTTTCAGAGAGATATTAGTAGTAATTAATTTTACACATGAATCTTTAGGGTTCATCAATCATTTATCAATTAGAACACTGACTCTCGCAATCAATTCTAATAGAAGTCTTAGATTGATAGATCATTATTCAATACTAATTTCTGAATGAAATACAGCTGTCGTAGAGGAATATAGGAAATCATTATTCAACAAATCATATCCCAATGAATTAACTCTTCGACATGTACTTCAATGTATATTATGCCGAAAACAATACAGAGATCGCTGTGTGTACAGCCAACACTATGGTATATAGTACTATACCAATACTACCTGATACCAATAGAACCTGATATCAATACAACCTGATACCAATACAACCTGATACCAATACAACCTGATACCAATACAACCTGTTATCAATACAACCTGATACCAATACAACCTGATATCAATACAACCTGATACCAATACAACCTGATACAATACAACCTGATACCAATACAACCTGGTACCAATACAACCTGATATCAATACAACCTGACACCAATACAACCTGATACCAATACAACCTGATACCAATACAACCTAATACCAATACAACCTGATACCAATACAACCTGATACCAATACAACCTAATGCCAATTCAACCTGATATCAATACCTCCTGATATCAATACCTCCTCATATCAATACCTCCTGATATCAATAACTCCTGATATCAATACCTCCTGATATCAATACATCCTGATATCAATACCTCCTGATATCAATCCCTCCTTAAATCAATCCCTCCTGATATCAATACCTGCTGATATCAATACAACCTGATATCAATACCTCCTGATATCAATACAACCTGATGTCAATACCTCCTGATATCAATACATCCTGATATCAATACATCCTAGTATCAATACCTCCTGATATCCACACCTCCTTAAATCAATCCCTCCTGATAACAATACCTCCTGATATCAATACCTCCTGATATCAATATCTACTGATATCAATACCTCCTGAAATCAATACCAAACCCTTGTAGAACTATGTGGCAGCTCCTGACCCTATGTGTGTGTTTCATCAGGAATGTGACTGATCTGCCTAGACCTTGCAAAAGAAGAAATGTAACTGTTTGAAAGTATAAGGGGATATCGTTGAACAAATATCGTGGTTAGGCTACTATGGCGTCAGTACAACGAGTGGGGCTTACTCAGGTGTTCAGACCGAGAGACTTTATGAGTTTTAGTTAGAAAACCATCTCTCTGCAGAAGCAACAGTAGATTCCATGCCACAAAGTATAATTGCTCAACATCAACAGTGAAGAGGTGACTCCAGGATGCTGGCCTTCTAGGCAGAGTTGCAAAGAAAAACCCATATCTTCCTCTGTCCAGTGTCTGTGTTCTTTTGCCCATCTAAATCTTTTATTTTTATTGGCCAGTCTGAGATATGGCTTTTTCTTTGCAACTCTGCCTAGAAGGCCAGCATCCTAGAGTCGCCTCTTCACTGTTGACGTTGAGACTGTTTTGCAGGTACTATTTAATTAAGCTGCCAGTTAAGGACTTGTGAGACGTCTGTTTCTCAAATTAGACACTCTAATGTACTTGTCCTCTTGCTCAGTTGTGCACCGGGGCCTCCCACTCCTCTTTCTATTCTGGTTAGAACCAATTTGCGCTGTTCTGTGAAAGGAGTAGTACACAGCGTTGTACGAGATCTTCAGTTACTTGGAAAAGCCTTCATTTCTCAGAACAAGAATAGACTGACGAGTTTCAGAAGAAAGTTCTTTGTTTCTGGCCATTTTGAGCCTTTAATCAAACCCACAAATGCTGATGCTCCAGATACTCAACTAGTCTAAAGAAGGACAGTTTTATTGCTTCTTTAATCAGCACAACAGTTTTCAGCTGTGCTAACATAATTGCAAAAGGGTTTTCTAATGATCAATTAGCCTTTAAAAATGATAAACTTGGATTAGCTAACACAACGTGCCATTGGAACACAAGAGTGATGGTTGCTGATAATGGGCCTCTGTACGCCTATGTAGATATTCCATATCGACATAGGCGCTCGCTCATATCATACGCATTTGTAGCTACTGAAGTATTTCTCAGCCATCGACCTGTATAGTATAGTTAACCATCCAACATCCACCAATGTATCTATCTATCTATCTAAAAAATCAACTGTTTCCAGCTACAATAATCATTTACAACATTAACAATGTCTACAATGTATTTCTGATCAATTTTATGTTGTTTTAATGGACAAAAAAATTGCTTTTCTTTCAATAACAAAGACGTTTCTAAGTGACCCCAAACCTTTGAAAGGTAGTGTATATATTAGGCACACCCATCTAGTAGCGGTTAGGACCCTCCTTTGCCTCCAGAACAGCCTGATTTCATTGGATCATGGAAACGTTGCTCAAATGGTTAAAGGGACCTAACGTGTGTCAGGAAAACATTCCCCACACCATTACACCACCAGCCTGTACCGTTGACACCAGGTATGATGGGGCTATGGAC
>CM042409.1:1439668-1487168 GCA_023634145.1 Thymallus thymallus
AGGACCATAATAAGATACATTATATTAGTAGATACAGTAGGACCAGAATAAGATACATTATATTAGTAGATACAGTAGGACCAGAATAAGATACATTATATTAGTAGATACAGTAGGACCAGAATAAGATACATTATATTAGTAGATACAGTAGGACCAGAATAAGATACATTATTTTAGTTACAATTATTATTGTTATCATTATTATTATTGTTGTTATTATCATTATCATTAATATTATTATTATTATTGTTGTTGTTATTGTTATTATTATCATCATCATCATTATTATTTTTTATTATTATTTACATCAATATTATTATTTTTGTATAATACATTATCATTTACATTATCATTATTATTATTAGCATTGTTATTATTTTTATTATAATTATCATTATTATTATCATTATCATTAATATTATTGTTGTTATTATTATTATTATTATTATTATATTATTGTTATTATTGTTGTTGTTGTTATTGTTATTATTATTATTATCATCATCATTATTATTTTTTATTATTTTTTACATTATCATTATTATTTTCAGACACAGATGAAACAGCAGGAATAGCTAGGACAATAATCAGTAATCAATAATCAGGAGAATAAGAACCCCTATGGGCGTGGTCACAACTACCCTCCCTCCATCACATTCTGTTGTTTATCCTCTACCCTCCCTCCATCACATTCTGTTGTTTATCCTCTACCCTCCCTCCATCACATTCTGTTGTTTATCCTCTACCCTCCCTCCATCACATTCTGTTGTTTATCCTCTACCCTCCCTCCATCACATTCTGTTGTTTATCCTCTACCCTCCCTCCATCACATTCTGTTGTTTATCCTCTACCCTCCCTCCATCACATTCTGTTGTTTATCCTCTACCCTCCCTCCATCACATTCTGTTGTTTATCCTCTACCCTCCCTCCATCACAAGATACAGCTGTCACTTATACAACCATCATCTTACTTCAGAAAGTCACGGTGTTACTACTGTGACTCGGAATGCCATCCGGTCATCTGTTCCTGGCGGTTATTTTTAAAAGACAAACTCACTGCATTCAAACACACACACACACACACACACACACACACACACACACACACACACACACACACACACACACACACACACACACACACACACACACACGCACACACACGCACACAACCACACACACACACACACAACCACACACACACACACACAACCACACAACCACACACAACCACACACACACACACACAACCACACACACACACACACACACACACACAACCACACAACCACACACACACACACACACACACACACACACACACTGTATATTATGTATAATATAAATCTGTACATTATATAGAACATCTCTCTACATGTAGAACATCTCCCTGAAGTTTAGAACATCTCTCTGACATGTAAAATATCTCTCTGAATATGATGTAGAACATCTCTATGAATATTATGTAGAACATCTCTGAAGTGTAGAACATCTCTCTGACGTGTAGAACATCTCTCTATATATTATGTGGAACATCTCTCTGTTTATTATGTAGAACATCTCTCTGACATAAAGAACATCTATCTGATGTGTAAAACATCTCACTGTACATTATGTAGAACATCTCTCTTTATATTATGTAGAACAACTCTCTGATGTGTAAAACATCTCTGATGTGTAAAACATCTCTGATGTGTAGAACATCTCTCTGACGTGTAGAAAATCTCTCTGACGTGTAGAACATCTCTCTTTATATTATGTAGAACATCTCTCTGATGTGTAGAACATCTCTCTGACATGTAGAACATCTCTCTGACGTGTAGAACATCTCGCTGACATGTAGAACATCTCTCTGACGTGTAGAACATCTCTCTGACATGTAGAACATCTCTCTGATGTGTAGAACATCTCTCTGACGTGTAGAACATCTCTCTGACGTGTAGAACATCTCTCTGACATGTAGAACATCTCTCTGACGTGTAGAACATATCTCTGTATATTATGTAGAACATACCTCTGTATATTATGTAGAACATTGTCTCACCATACCCCAAGGCCATTGGCTCAACATACCCCAAGGCAGACCAGGATAAAATTACTAAAAGGGTTGTTCTTGCATTGGAATTATATAGAATTCTACTTATTTAATCACATTTAATTAATTAACTGCATTTGGAAAGTGTTCAGACCCCTTGAATCTTTCCACATTTTATTAAGTTACAACCTTATTCTAAAATGTATTCAATAGTTATTTTTGCCTCATCAATTTACACACAATACCCCATAATGACTCAATACCCCATAATGACTCAATACCCCATAATGACTCAATACCCCACAATGACCCAATACCCCATAATGACACAATACCCCATAATGACTCAATACCCCATAATGACTCAATACCCCATAATGACTCAATACCCCATAATGACTCAATACCCCATAATGACACAATACACCATAAAGACTCAATACCCCATAATGACACTATACCCCATAATGACACAATACCCCATAAAGACTCAATACCCCATAATGACACAATACCCCATAATGACACAATACCCCATAATGACACAATACCCCATAATGACTCAATACCCCATAATGACACAATACCCCATAATGACACATTACCCCATAATGACACAATACCCCATAATGACACAATACCCCATAATGACTAAATACACCATAATGACACAATACCCCATAATGACACAATACCCCATAATGACAAAATACCCCATAATGACACAATACCCCATAATGACACAATACCCCATTATGACACAATACCCCATAATGCTACAATACCCCATAATGACACAATACCCCATAATGACTAAATACACCATAATGACACAATACCCCATAATGACACAATACCCCATAATGACAAAATACCCCATAATGACACAATACCCCATTATGACACAATACCCCATAATGCTACAATACCCCATAATGACACAATACCCCATAATGACAAAATACCCCATAATGACACAATACCCCATTATGACACAATACCCCAGAATGACACAATACCCCATAATGACAAAGCAAAAACAGGTTTTTAGACATTTTTGCAAATGTATAAATAAATAAAAATACTGAAATATCATATTTATATAAGTATTCAGCATCTGAAGCCATGCACGTTTGGATACCCGGTGCGCACAGTTCCGTACAGGGCAGAATGGGGAAAAGGCGCAACCAGGCGCACGTGAGATCAGGCACTTAGCAGCTCCCTCCTTGGCAACAGAACATAGCAGACCAAATCTAATTCCAAGGAAAAGTTCCCACCATCGCAACAGAACACTGCCACATTGTGGACATCACAGGAAACTGCACAGATAACATAATACATACAATAATATATCCCATTTAGCAGACACTTTTATTCAAAATTACTTACAGTCATGTGTGCATGCATTTAACGTGTTTGGTCCCAGAAATCGAACACACAATCCTGGCATTGCAAGCACAATGGTCGATCAACTGAACCATACAGTACCATGCTCTACTGACTGAGCCATACAGTACCATGCTCTACTGACTGAGCCATACAGTACCATGCTCTATTGACTGAACCATACAGTACCATGCTCTACTGACTGAACCATACAGTACCATGCTCTACTGACTGAACCATACAGTACCATGCTCTACTGACTGAGCCATACAGTACCATGCTCTATTGACTGAGCCATACAGTACCAAGCTCTACTGACTGAGCCATACAGTACCATGCTCTATTGACTGAACCATACAGTACCATGCTCTACTGACTGAGCCATACAGTACCATGCTCTATTGACTGAACCATACAGTACCATGCTCTACTGACTGAGCCATACAGTACCATGCTCTACTGACTGAGCCATACAGTACCATGCTCTATTGACTGAACCATACAGTACCATGCTCTACTGACTGAGCCATACAGTACCATGCTCTACTGACTGAACCATACAGTACCATGCTCTACTGACTGAACCATACAGTACCATGCTCTATTGACTGAACCATACAGTACCATGCTCTACTGACTGAACCATACAGTACCATGCTCTACTGACTGAGCCATACAGTACCATGCTCTATTGACTGAGCCATACAGTACCAAGCTCTACTGACTGAGCCATACAGTACCATGCTCTATTGACTGAACCATACAGTACCATGCTCTACTGACTGAGCCATACAGTACCATGCTCTACTGACTGAACCATACAGTACCATGCTCTACTGACTGAGCCATACAGTACCATGCTCTATTGACTGAACCATACAGTACCATGCTCTACTGACTGAGCCATACAGTACCATGCTCTATTGACTGAGCCATACAGTACCAAGCTCTACTGACTGAGCCATACAGTACCATGCTCTATTGACTGAACCATACAGTACCATGCTCTACTGACTGAGCCATACAGTACCATGCTCTACTGACTGAACCATACAGTACCATGCTCTACTGACTGAGCCATACAGTACCATGCTCTACTGACTGAACCATACAGTACCATGCTCTATTGACTGAACCATACAGTACCATGCTCTACTGACTGAACCATACAGTACCATGCTCTACTGACTGAGCCATACAGTACCATGCTCTACTGACTGAACCATACAGTACCATGCTCTATTGACTGAACCATACAGTACCATGCTCTACTGACTGAACCATACAGTACCATGCTCTATTGACTCAACCATACAGTACCATGCTCTACTGACTGAGCCATACAGTACCACACCATCCTTCCTGTCTCCTGTCTGTCTGAGGATGAGGAGGACGTGCCAGTGATGAGACAAACACACGCATGGATGTTGAAGACGTATGGGCAGTGTGTCTGTGGATGTTGAAGACGTATGGGCAGTGTGTCTGTGGATGTTGAAGACGTATGGGCAGTGTGTCTGTGGATGTTGAAGACGTATGGGCAGTGTGTCTGTGTGTGAACTGTATCACCTAAAAAGACTAAATAAATCAACCACAGTAATAAAAATGACTGTGACTGAGACACTCACACTAGGGTCACACACACACTCACACTAGTGTCACACACACACTCACACTAGGGTCACACACACACACTCACACACTCACACTAGGGTCATACACACTCACACTAGGGTCACACACACACTCACACTAGGGTCACACAGACACTCACACTAGGGTCACACAGACACTCACACTAGGGTCATACAGACACTCACACTAGGGTCACACACACACTCACACTAGGGTCACACAGACACTCACACTAGGGTCACACAGACGCTCACACTAGGGTCACACAGACACTCACACTAGGGTCACACACACACTCACACTAGGGTCATACACACACACTCACACACTCACACTAGGGTCATACACACTCACACTAAGGTCACACACACACTCACACTAGGGTCACACACACACTCACACTAGGGTCACACACACACACTCACACACTCACACTAGGGTCATACACACTCACACTAGGGTCACACACACACTCACACTAGGGTCACACAGACACTCACACTAGGGTCACACAGACACTCACACTAGGGTCATACAGACACTCACACTAGGGTCACACACACACTCACACTAGGGTCACACAGACACTCACACTAGGGTCACACAGACACTCACACTAGGGTCACACAGACACTCACACTAGGGTCACACACACACTCACACTAGGGTCATACACACACACTCACACACTCACACTAGGGTCATACACACTCACACTAAGGTCACACACACACTCACACTAGGGTCACACAGACACTCACACTAGGGTCACACAGACACTCACACTAGGGTCATACAGACACTCACACTAGGGTCATACACACACACTCACACACTCACACTAGGGTCATACACACTCACACTAGGGTCATACACACACACTCACACTAGGGTCATACACACACACTCACACACTCACACTAGGGTCATACACACTCACACTAGGGTCACACACTCACACTAGGGTCATACACACACATACTCACACACACACTCACACTAGGGTCACACACACTCACACACACACTCACACTAGGGTCACACACACTCACACTAGGGTCACACACACACTCACACTAGGGTCATACACACACACTCACACACTCACACTAGGATCAAACACACTCACACTAGGGTCATACACACACACTCACACTAGGGTCATACACACACACTCACACACTCACACTAGGGTCATACACACTCACACTAGGGTCACACACTCACACTAGGGTCATACACACACATACTCACACACACACTCACACTAGGGTCACACACACTCACACACACACTCACACTAGGGTCACACACACTCACACTAGGGTCACACATACTCACACTAGGGTCACACACACTCACACTAAGTTCACACAGGCACTCACACTAGGGTCACACAGACACTCACACTAGGGTCATACAGACACTCACACTAGGGTCATACAGACACTCACACTAGGGTCATACACACACACTCACACACACACTCACACTAGGGTCACACACACTCACACACACACTCACACTAGGGTCATACACACACACTCACACACACACTCACACGAGGGTCACACACACTCACACTAGGGTCACACACACACTCACACTAGGGTCATACACACACACTCACACACACACTCACACTAGGGTCACACACACTCACACACACACTCATTCTAGGGTCATACACACTCACACTAGGGTCACACACACTCACACTAGGGTCACACATACTCACACTAGGGTCACACACACTCACACTAGGGTCACACACACTCACACACACACTCACACTAGGGTCACACACACTCACACTAGGGTCACACACACTCACACTTGGGTCACACACTCACACTAGGGTCACACACACTCACACACACTCACACACAGACACACTCACACTAGGGTCACACACACACTCACACACACACTCACACTAGGGTCACACACACTCACACTAGGGTCACACACACTCACACTAGGGTCACACACACTCACACACACACTCACACTAGGGTCACACACACTCACACTAGAGTCACACACACTCACACTAGGGTCACACACACTCACACAAGGGTCACACACACTCACACACACTCACACACACACAGACACACTCACACTAGGGTCATGCACACACTCACACAAAGACACACTCACACAAAGACACACTCACACACACTCACACACAGACACACTCACACACACTCACACACAGACACACTCACACACAGTCACACACAGACACACTCACACACAGTCACGCTCACACACAGTCACACAAACGCACAGTTAGATACAGTGAGATACAGCATGATGGTTCATCACACACAGTTAGATACAGTTATAAACAGTTATATACAGCATGATGGTTCATCACACACAGTTATAAACAGTTAGATACAGTTATATACAGCATGATGGTTCATCACACAGTTAGATACAGTTATATACAGCATGATGGTTCATCACACAGTTACATACAGTTATATACAGCATTATGGTTCATCATGAGTATTGATTCCTGCTGAAATCTGCTGATATTCACTATATTCAGTGATGATGAGGCAGTCAACCACACAGGAGGAGTTTGTAAATGAGAAAAATGGATTTGCCTCTCAAATAGTAATGTGGAAAATCGACTGAACTGGGACACTGAGATGAACTGCTGGAGATGGAGGAGGCATTGAGCATCATATACAGCCCTGTAAGTCCATCAAAATAGATATACCACAAGATATTGGCCACAATAAGTTTAAAAGTATAGTACTACAGACTCTGATGCCAATTCTTACTGTTTCATAATAGCTTGGTGATGTGGAGCTATTGAGATACAGTGTAATACGTGTTTTTAATTCTGTGGGTGAAACTCCCTCCATTAGGCTAGTATTATACTGAGCCAATCATACAATAAGACAAATACCAGAGAGAGAGAGACAGAGAGGGAGAGAGAGACAGAGAGAGAGAGACATAGACAGAGACAGAGAGAGAGAGACAGATAAGAGAGAGACAGAGAGAGAGACAGAGAGAGAGACAGAGAGAGAAAGACAGAGAGAGAGAGACAGAGAGAGAGAGAGAAAGAGAGAGACAGAGACAGAGAGACAGAGAGAGAGAGAGAGAGAAAGAGACAGAGAGAGAGAGAGAAAGACAGAGAGAGACAGAGAGAGAGAGAGAGAGAGAGAGAGAGAGAGAGAGAGAGAGAGAGAGAGAGAGAGAGAGAGAGAGAGCGAGAGAGAGAGAGAGAGAGAGAGAGAGAGAGAGAGAGAGAGACAGAGACAGAGAGAGAGACAAACCTGGAGAAGAGCCCCCACAGCCAGTTGGTTCTGGGACTTTGTTCACAAACACAAACAGACCCCACAGAGCCCCAGGACATCAACACAATTAGATCCAACCAAATTATGAGAAAATAAAAAGATAATTACTTGAAACGGATCAAAGCGGAATGCTATCTGACCCTAAACAGAGACACACAGTGGCAGAATACCTGACCACTGACTGACTTCTATTATGTACAGACTCAGTGAGCATAGCCTTGCTATTGAGAAAGCCTGTGTGCACACTGCCCACAAAATCCTGTGGAAACTGAGCTGCACTTCCTAACTTCCTGCCAAATGTACGAACATATTACAGAACTCACTCTTTTGTTGCTGAGAATGTTCCTGCACAACAGGAAATGCAAACCTGTAGTTTAAAAAGGCTTCTAAAGTTAGTCATTTCCAAAATGTCAGACTTGGGCCTCCCGAGTGGCGCAGCGGCACTGCATCGCATTTACATAATCATTTACATTTCCTGTTTGTGCAGGATTATTTTTCTACTGTAGCAAACTGGCTCAAGTTAAGATCCTACATCTGTAGACACATATTTCTCTCAGATTACACAGACCCACAAAGAATTCATAAACAAATCCAATCTTGATAAACTCCCATATCTACTGGGTGAAATACCACAGTGTTCCATCACAGCAGCAAGATGTGTGACCTGTTGTCACAAGAAAAGGACAACCAGTGAAGAACAAACACCATGTAAATACAACCTATATTTATTTATTTTTATTCATTTATGTATCTATTATTTTGAAACTCTTGTGAGTAATATTTACTGTTCATTTTTGATAGTTTATTTAATTTATATTTAGTCATTTATATTTAATATTTCAGTTGCAGTGTTAACAGTATGTTTTCTAATAAAGCCCCTTTGAATTTAGAGAGAGAGAGAATAAATCTAGAGAGAGAGACGGGGAGGGGGAGGAGAGCGTTGTAGATGTGCCTCCTGAAATGGAACGAGTCAGTGGAGTGAAGAATAATGCAGTGCTCTGGAGACAGACAAAGACCCACTCAGCACTCAGCACCGACCACAGACACGAACAATACTGTCCCCAGACCCTACACAGACCTTAGCCTTAGTTAGACCACAGACACAGTCAAAGAGAACAACAACTTGCAATTGGCCACCTTAAATACCTTTTCTCATGATTGGATGCACTTGTCTATGAAGTTCAAGGCTTAATGAGCTCACCAAACCAATTGTGTGTTCCAATTAATCAGTGCTAAGTAGTTACAGGTATTCAAATCAACAGAATGACAAGGGTGCTCAAATTTTAGCATAGCCTATTTTTCACATCTGATTTAATTTCATACAACTTAATATTGCTACACTAAAAATCTTTGTCTGGACAATACCCCAGTACTCAGCTTTTATTAGAAAATGAATGGCATGCCACTGTGATCATTTTCTGTGACGACAGAGTAAATTATTATGCAGCCTCAGAGGAGTGCCCAAACTTTTTCATACGACTGTAGTTAGTTAGTTAGAGATAACAGTCCTCAGATTAATGTTAAAGTCCCGTCACGACAGGAAGATGATCTGTTTATAACATCCAGTCCTCATCAAGAGGATTGATTTGTGTAGACTAGCTATAAAACTGCATATGTTGCTCTTCGCCAAAACATGGCACCAAAGGACCTTGTGGGAGGAGGCTGCGAAACAGCCCTACTCCACTGACAGGAGAGGACTTGTTTATTACATCCAGTCCTCATCAGGAGGATGTGATTTGGCAGCCGATCCGACCACAACACGTAATCTCTTCCTCCCTCAATTTGTAGTGAAGTATCACAGCAGAAAGCAGAGTTCCACAGCTGGCTGAGGTTGATGTATGTATGTATGTATGTATGTATGTATGTATGTATGTATGTATGTATGTATGTATGTATGTATGTATGTATGTATGCATGCATGCCTGCCTGCCTGCCTGCCTGCCTGCCTGCCTGCCTGCCTGCCTGCCTGCCTGCCTGCCTGCCTGCCTGCCTGCCTGCCTGCCTGTCTGTCTGTCTGTCTGTCTGTGTGTGTGTGTGTGTGTGTGTGTGTGTGTGTGTGTGTGTGTGTGTGTGTGTGTGTGTGTGTGTGTGTGTGTGTGTGTGTGTGTGTGTGTGTGTGTGTGTATGTGTGGTTGTGTGTGTGGTTGTGTGGTTGTGTGTGTGTGTGTGTGTGTGTGTGTGTGGTTGTGTGTGTGGTTGTGTGTGTGGTTGTGTGGTTGTGTGGTTGTGTGTGTGTGTGTGTGTGTGTGTGTGTGGTTGTGTGTGTGGTTGTGTGTGTGGTTGTGTGGTTGTGTGGTTGTGTGTGTGTGTGTGTGGTTGTGTGTGTGGTTGTGTGTGTGGTTGTGTGGTTGTGTGGTTGTGTGTGTGTGTGTGTGTGTGTGTGTGTGTGTGTGTGTGTGGTTGTGTGTGTGGTTGTGTGGTTGTGTGGTTGTGTGTGTGTGTGTGTGTGTGTGTGTGTGTGTGGTTGTGTGGTTGTGTGGTTGTGTGGTTGTGTGTGTGTGTGTGTGTGTGTGTGGTTGTGTGTGTGGTTGTGTGTGTGGTTGTGTGGTTGTGTGTGTGTGTGTGTGTGTGTGTGTGGTTGTGTGTGTGGTTGTGTGTGTGGTTGTGTGGTTGTGTGTGTGTGTGTGTGTGTGTGTGTGTGTGTGTGTGTGTGTGTGTGTGTGTGTGTGTGTGTGTGTGTGTGTGTGTGTGTGTGTGTGTGTGTGTGTGTGTGTGTGTGTGTGTGTGTCTGTGTGTGTGTGTGTGTGTGTGTGTGTGTGTGTGTGTAATGCATCTATCCTAGACCTTTGTCACTTCATTGATATTGAGATGGACCCATCCAGTACAGACTCCCTATTCAATTTATGGGCCATGGTGAAAGTAGTGGCCAATATAGTGGATAGGGTGCCATTCACTGGTACCACCCCCCCAGTAGCCCCCTCACCACCCCCCAGATACACACACACACACACACTGGTACCACCCCCCCAGTAGCCCCCTCACCACCCCCCAGATACACACACACACACACACTGGTACCACCCCCCCAGTAGCCCCCTCACCACCCCCCAGATACACACACACACACACACTGGTACCACCCCCCCAGTAGCCCCCTCACCACCCCCCAGATACACACACACACACACACTGGTACCACCCCCCCAGTAGCCCCCTCACCACCCCCCAGATACACACACACACACACACTGGTACCACCCCCCCAGTAGCCCCCTCACCACCCCCCAGATACACACACACACACACACTGGTACCACCCCCCCAGTAGCCCCCTCACCACCCCCCAGATACACACACACACACACACACACTGGTACCACCCCCCCAGTATCCCCCTCACCACCCCCCAGATACACACACACACACACACACACTGGTACCACCCCCCCAGTATCCCCCTCACCACCCCCCAGATACACACACACACACACACTGGTACCACCCCCCCAGTAGCCCCCTCACCACCCCCCAGATACACACACACACACACACTGGTACCACCCCCCCAGTAGCCCCCTCACCACCCCCCAGATACACACACACACACACACACACTGGTACCACCCCCCCAGTAGCCCCCTCACCACCCCCCAGATACACACACACACTGGTACCACCCCCCCAGTAGCCCCCTCACCACCCCCCAGATACACACACACACACACACTGGTACCACCCCCCCAGTAGCCCCCTCACCACCCCCCAGATACACACACACACACACACTGGTACCACCCCCCCAGTAGCCCCCTCACCACCCCCCAGATACACACACACACACACACACACTGGTACCACCCCCCCAGTAGCCCCCTCACCACCCCCCAGATACACACACACACACACACTGGTACCACCCCCCCAGTAGCCCCCTCACCACCCCCCAGATACACACACACACACACACACACTGGTACCACCCCCCCAGTAGCCCCCTCACCACCCCCCAGATATACCCACACACACACACTGGTACCACCCCCCCAGTATCCCCCTCACCACCCCCCAGATACACACACACACACACACTGGTACCACCCCCCTATTACCTACTTTTGCTCAGGGCCCATAGTGGACTGTACAAGGGATAGGGTGCAATTAGAGACAATGTATCAGGTTGCTTTGAAACAGACTGACCTGTAGGTGGCAGCGTTGGCCTTATAATCTAGTGGAACAGACTGACCAGCAGGTGGTACCGGTAGCCTTCTAATCTAGTGGAACAGACTGACCAGCAGGTGGTACCACCGGTAGTATTCTAATCTAGTGGAACAGACTGACCAGCAGGTGGTACCACCGGTAGTATTCTAATCTAGTTAACTGTTGTCTGAGAGGCTGAAGAGACTGGATTATCTGCACTTCTACACACTATTCAGATATCATGTATCATATTTTATCAGGTCTTCCCATGTCACCCCGCTCCTCTGTACACTCCACTGGCATCCACTACAAGACCATGGTGCTTACCTAAGGAACAGCAAGATGAACTGCCCCTCCCTACCTTCAGGCTATGCTCAAACCCTGCATCCCAACCCAAGGACTGCATTCTGCCACCTCCGGTCTCTTGGACCGTCCCACCCCTGCGTCAGCTCCCGCTCAGCCCATTCAAAGCTCTTCTCTGTCCTGGCACCCCAGTGGTTGAACCTGCTTCCAGCTGATGCTAGGACAGCAGAGTCCCTGCCCCATCTTCCAAAAATGTCTGAAACCCTACCTCTTCAAATAGTATCTTAAATAAGACAGTCAGTCCTAGCCCCATAGCCTACTACCTACTAGCATGGTTCCACTAACTTTTAGCTTTGCTAGCTGCTAACTGGTGTTACTGCTTTCTATGTTAGCAGCCTGAGGCCTACTTAAATAAAGGTTAAATGATAAAAAGTATATACTACTCGCCATGGCCTACTGGCTTAACCTAGCGTGCTAGCTCACACTAAATCCTCATATACTGTATGTGTTAGCCCACCGCTATTAGCTGCCAATGTATAGCCTATGTGGAACATATTACAATGTTATTATTCATTTACTTAACGTACTGTGTGTAATACATATTATCTATGTTTCCTTCATTCATGAAACCACTACCACTATCACTACTACTAGTCTCCACTTCCTGTTTGATGTGTGGTGACAGTGTGAGTTGTATCCCTGCCTCCTAGTGGTCATGTAAGCCCTCTAGCCGGGGCGCTGGGACAGTTTTACATCTAAACCGGCACCTCTATCAATGTGACGCTTTCTTTCAAATAGGATGCCATTTGGAATGCAGACATGGTCTCCTGGTATGGGTGGTTTGGACACTTCTCAGTACTGAACAGGAGTAAACTGGCACTGGCTGGCATTACCATCAAGACAGCTAAATAAGTTGGCAGCTCCAACTGCAAATATTGTACTGTTGTTGGAAGAACAAACTGAAAATAGAAAAATAAGTCAAATGTCTTCTGGCTGCTGCGGTTCATGATTAGTTGTAATTATGCTGTATGTTCTTGTAAATTAATTAGATGTAATTATGCTGTATGTTCTTGTAAATTAATTAGATGTAATTATGCTGTATGTTCTTGTAAGTTAATTAGTTGTAATTATGCTGTATGTTCTTGTAAGTTAATTAGTTGTAATTATGCTGTATGTTCTTGTAAGTTAATTAGTTGTAATTATGCTGTATGTTCTTGTAAGTTAATTAGTTGTAATTATGCTGTATGTTCTTGTAAGTTAATTCGTTGTAATTATGCTGTATGTTCTTGTAAGTTAATTAGTTGTAATTATGCTGTATGTTCTTGTAAGTTAATTAGATGTAATTATGCTGTATGTTCTTGTAAGTTAATTAGATGTAATTATGCTGTATGTTCTTGTAAGTTAATTAGTTGTAATTATGCTGTATGTTCTTGTAAGTTAATTAGTTGTAATTATGCTGTATGTTCTTGTAAGTTAATTAGATGTAATTATGCTGTATGTTCTTGTAAGTTAATTAGTTGTAATTATGCTGTATGTTCTTGTAAGTTAATTAGTTGTAATTATGCTGTATGTTCTTGTAAGTTAATTAGATGTAATTATGCTGTATGTTCTTGTAAGTTAATTAGTTGTAATTATGCTGTATGTTCTTGTAAGTTAATTAGTTGTAATTATGCTGTATGTTCTTGTAAGTTAATTAGTTGTAATTATGCTGTATGTTCTTGTAAGTTAATTAGATGTAATTATGCTGTATGTTCTTGTAAGTTAATTAGTTGTAATTATGCTGTATGTTCTTGTAAGTTAATTAGTTGTAATTATGCTGTATGTTCTTGTAAGTTAATTAGTTGTAATTATGCTGTATGTTCTTGTAAGTTAATTAGATGTAATTATGCTGTATGTTCTTGTAAGTTAATTAGTTGTAATTATGCTGTATGTTCTTGTAAGTTAATTAGTTGTAATTATGCTGTATGTTCTTGTAAGTTAATTAGTTGTAATTATGCTGTATGTTCTTGTAAGTTAATTAGTTGTAATTATGCTGTATGTTCTTGTAAGTTAATTAGATGTAATTATGCTGTATGTTCTTGTAAGTTAATTAGTTGTAATTATGCTGTATGTTCTTGTAAGTTAATTAGTTGTAATTATGCTGTATGTTCTTGTAAGTTAATTAGTTGTAATTATGCTGTATGTTCTTGTAAGTTAATTAGTTGTAATTATGCTGTATGTTCTTGTAAGTTAATTAGTTGTAATTATGCTGTATGTTCTTGTAAGTTAATTAGATGTAATTATGCTGTATGTTCTTCCTGCTACATTATTGTCCCTTGTGGGATAAATCAAGTATTTTGATTTTAATTTAATTTAATATTTTACTTCCATTTTGATATTTCTTTAAGACCATAAGCAGTTAAGTTTCTAATCCAACTGTCCATCAATCATGTCATCATCCCAGGCCCCTCCTCTCCATGTCATCATCCCAGGCCCCTCCTCTCCATGTCATCATCCCAGGCCCCTCCTCTCCATGTCATCATCCCAGGCCCCTCCTCTCAATGTCATCATCCCAGGCCCCTCCTCTCCATGTCATCATACCAGGCCCCTCCTCTCCATGTCATCATCCCAGGCCCCTCCTCTCCATGTCATTATCCCAGGCCCCTCCTCTCCATGTCATCATCCCAGGCCCCTCCTCTCAATGTCATCATCCCAGGCCCCTCCTCTCCATGGCATCATCCCAGGCCCCTCCTCTCAATGTCATCATCCCAGGCCCCTCCTCTCAATGTCATCATCCCAGGCCCCAATAAAATGCTAATTAATTACTTAAAAATCATACAATGTGATTTTCTGGATTTTTGTTTTAGATTCCGTCACTCACAGTTGAAGTGTACCTATGATAAAAATTACAGATATCAAATATCAAATATCAAATACTTGTTCTCCCCACTGTATATGGTGTCAACAACATTATGGTAATAGTGCTATGCCTTACTTCCAGGCTGTGTCTCACTGTGAGGGGAGGCTGAGACCCGTCCAGGCTGTGTCTCACTGTGAGGGGAGGCTGAGACCCGTCCAGGCTGTGTCTCACTGTGAGGGGAGGCTGAGACCCGTCCAGGCTGTGTCTCACTGTGAGGGGAGGCTGAGACCGGTCCAGGCTGTGTCTGACTGTGAGGGGAGGCTGAGACCTTCAGATAAATGTCACTCAGTTACTAGCTCATTATAGGTATCAACCACAGCAGGTAGAGATCATTAGCTGTGGATGGAAGAGGCATAGGTCTAGCCCCAAATGGCAGCCTGTTCCCTAGTGATAGAGCTGTTGCGGTGACCATATTACCACATAGGCATTCATGATTCATGAGGTAATCTCCTCTTATACACCCTGGACATGTGTTGGTAGTTTCCAACTTACTAACTACCATCAGGTCCTAATGTCCTGGTACTAGGGACTCTACTGTCCCTCTAACCCCTCTGACATCAATGCAGATGCAATGGAAAATCACATCAAACAGTATGTGCTTTTAAAACTCACTGTGATGGTCAATTTGAAGAAAGAAGTTCAACAGCATGTTGAAACTGAGTGGAAAACATGGTGGTTGTGGATGTTGTTTCAAAGCCTGACACAATGAAATGGACAGGGCTTTCTAAGGTGATTATTCATTCAAAACACCATATGCATTTTAGAGCTTACACATATGCATAGGCCTATATATGAGCCCAAGCCTGAAAAAAACCCTGAATGAGATGAATGAATGCATGGCAGAAAAACATATACAAAAAACAGATTATTTATTTATTTTGATTATAATTATTTTATTTAACTAGGCAATTCAGTAAGATATCTTTGATAAATAATTAGTCAAACATAAATTAAACAAATTCAGAGTTGGCCAACAGTTGTAGTGAATTTGTAATTGCTTTTGAGTAGCCTAGTTATAGAGCATGTTTAATATGTTCATAATTAATAAGCTGTTAGCTACAGAGTGTCTCATTTCCATCTCCTCCTCTCTCTCCTTCATTCCTTTCTCCAGCGCACAGAGGGGCTATCAACAGTTTAATCAAGTAGGTTTCATTGTTACTATCAATGTTCCCAAACAGATTTCTTATGACCATGTCATTTCACCAAGTTAAGCACTGGGTAGCTACATGATCAGGGTTGAGCAGAATATCGCCTGAAGCACGGGAGAGGCTGCATGCTCCTCAAACAGTGGTCGATGTTTGGAGTGAAATAACTGGAGTAGCCTACCTGACGTGAGTCAAAAACTAACTGGTAACCTCCATATGGATGTCTTTTCTCCTGCCGCTGGTCCTGACAATCTGACAATGGGTCATTCTGAATCTGAACAAATTTTACATATTAGTAAAGTCAAGATTCAATTGGGAATGTCTGATGGGTGAAAATATGATGACTTGCTGAGAGAACAGCTGTGTAGCCTGAGGCAAGGAACAGGGAGCAAGCTCTGTTTCACTACTCTCTCAAATCAATAGCCTACAGACACATCATGCAGCCCAAGTTCAATGATATTCTTCTTACTATAAAATCATATAATATGAAATAATGGCACAGGATGTAAGCATATCTTGTCTGCTAAATGAACTAGCCTACAGCCTACAGCCTACAGCCTACAGCCTACAGCATGCAGCCTACAGCCTACAGCCTACAGCCTACAGCCTACAGCATGCAGCCTACAGCCTACAGCCTACAGCCTACAGCCTACAGCCTACAGCCTACAGCATGCACATAGCCAGATAACATACAGTAGGCCAAGTCATATTCTGTTCTTCTGAAATACATTGTCTTCATATCATGTTTCTTTAGACCTCCTTAAAATAAATAATGGATTTATTGTGATGTTGTATATAAAATGTATTTATTATATATATTTTTTTAGATGTTCCAAAGGCACGCATCAGCAGCTTGGGTGCGGTTTATATGTGTGGAGACCTGGAGATCCTAAACATGTTTATGTTAATTAACGGTCAATTACCGTGAGAAAGGCAGTCTTTTGCATTAATTTGTCCCAATTCTTTTGATCCCCTAAAATGGGTGGGACTATGTACAAAAACTCTAAACAGTTCACGCGATATGGATGAACATAACATACCCTCAAATTAAAGCTGGCAGTCTTTACTTTAACCTTGTAGTCACTGTAGCAGGCAGGCAGGCAGATAGATAGATAGATAGATAGATAGATAGATAGATAGATAGATAGATAGATAGATAGATAGATAGATAGATAGATAGATAGATAGATAGATAGATAGATAGATAGATAGATAGATAGATAGATAGATAGATAGATAGATAGATAGATAGATAGATAGATAGATAGATAGATAGATAGATAGATAGATAGATAGATAGATAGATAGATAGATAGATAGATAGATAGATAGATAGATAGATAGATAGATAGATAGATAGATAGATAGATAGATAGATAGATAGATAAAAAATACACAAAAGACAGATACACGATACATGATAATGTCAGGCTCTGGCCATAGAGAAGCCTATTTGCTTCTCTATGTAGCCATGGTCAGAGTCTGACAGGTCTATTCTTTCTGTTTCTGGTGGTGGTTTGTGTGGGAACCCTAATTAGAGGCAGCTGCAGTGCATCATCTCTAATTAGGGATCCTACATAGGTTTGTATGTTCCACTCCGGGGTTGTGGGTCATTATAGTTCGAGTCAAGTCACGGTGACAGTAAGTGTGCTACGTTTTTTCATGTTTGTTATATCGTGTTTGTTTTGTGTGGTAGTTCGATTTTTTTAGTTGTGTGATAGATAGTATATGAAAAAAGGTATACATAGTATAAAATAAAGAAAATGTCGAACTACAATCCCTGTGCTGTGTTTTGGTCTCTCCATGCACCCGATCGTGACAGATACATAGAGCGGCAGTATGAAAAAGTATAGAAATACAATAAGTCTGGAGTGCTAAAAAAGCTATAAAAAGACATTGCATAGTATGGGTTGTTGGCTGAATATGTACACTATACATTGGCGGATGTTGGATGGTTAACTATACTATACATGTCGATGGCAGAGAAATACTTCAATAGCTAAAAATGCGTATGATATGAGTGAGGGTAATAATAGTTTACTTAATAGACATACTGGTTAAATGAACAGGTAAGTTCAATTTAGCATGGTTAAATTAACTGTACAGGTAAATATACAGTTAAATTTACAGGTAAGTGAATATTTGCATGGTTACATTAACTGTACAGGTAAATGACAGGAAGAGATACTTAAATAGCTAAATATGTGTATGATATAATTTGGGGTAATAATAGTAATTCCCTTAAAATACAGTCCTTAGTGCAGGGTTTAATTACAGATAACTGCATGTATTGCACATTCGATATACTAAAAGCAATGAAAAAAGATACAACTGACAGGATACTAATATGCATTCCTGAGTGAATGACTACGTAAGTTAAGTCCAAGAATTACTTGCAATATTGCACGTGATATGATATAACAACTGTACATGAGTAAGTATATACAGACCTGAATGAATAAATAAGTCCTGAGTGAATGAGTGATTACAGACCAGAGTTATTCACGGATGGATCCCTAATTGTTAAACTAGGTCCTAACACCCCAACAGTTCCAGGTCTGTGTTGCCGACGGCACGGCACCCCGGTGAGGCATTAAATAGTCTAATAGCCGCCGGCAGCAAGGACCTCCTGTAGCGCTCTCTGGCACACCGTGGTGGGATCAGTCTGTCTGTGACTGAAGGTGCTCCTCTGCATCATAACCATGGCATGCAGAGGGTGGGTGACATTGTCCATGATGGCCAGCAGTTTGGCCAGGATCCGTCTCTCCGCCACCTCCTCTAGAGTGTCAAGGCTCATCCCCAGGACAGAGCTAGCCTTCCTGGTCAGCTTATTTACCTGAGAAGCATCACCGGCTTTTATGTTGGCGCCCCAGCACACCACTGCAAAAAAGATGGCACTGGCCACCACAGACTGGTAGAAGGTATGCAGTAGTTTACTGCACAGGTTGAAGGACCTGAGCCTCCTCAGAAAGTAGAGTCGGCTCAGGCCCTTTTTTTACAGGGCCCCGGTGTTACCAGCCATTTCCAGCCTGTTGTCCATATGGACTCCCAGGAACTTGTATGACCCAACCATTTCCACATCCATCCCCTGTATAGGGACTGCAGTCAGTTGTGCCTTGGTTCTCCTGAAGTCCACCACCATCTCCTTTGTTTTGCTGATGTTGAGCTGAAGTTGGTTCTGCTCACACCACAACACAAAGTCACTGATTGTGCTCCTGTACTCCTCCTCCTGCGCTACAGGTCTGAAGTCATTCAGGACAGTGGGGTGTGCCTTCTTGGGCACTGGGACGAGGCAGGATGTTTTCCACAGCACAGAGACCCTTTCTAGGCTCAGGCTAAGGTTGAAAAGACGCTGGAGTATTCCACACAGTTGGTCAGCACAGACCCTAAGCACCCTTGGGCTGAAGCCATCAGGGCCCGCCGCTTTCCACTGGTGTAGTCTCTCCAGCTCTCTCTTCACTTGGTTGGTGGTGAAAGCCAGCCCAGGTAGGGAGGTGGGGGGAAGGGGTGTGTTGAGGATCAGTCCAGAGGGAGCAGGGGTGGAGGTGGGGTCGCTGATTGTCTCAGAGGTGTTGTGAGCAAAGTGGGGGTGGGACAGCCGTGAGGGTGTGTGGCCTGGGGAGCTGGAAGGGAGGTGGACAGGGCCAGTATCGAACCTGTTCAAAAATGAATTGGCTCTGTCCTGGGTCCCCTCCGTCTGCCAACTGTTTGACTTTTTGAAGCCAGTGATATTTCTCATACCCTTCCACACCTCTCTCACCTGGCTCTGCCTCAGCTTGTCCTCCATCTTCTCCTTATACACTCTCTTCCCCTCAGCAATCCGCAACTTCAGCTCCCTCTGGACGCATTTCAATTTGTCCTTGTCCCTCTCTTTGAAGGCCCTCTTCTTCTCATTCATCAGGGCCTTCAGGTCGCTGGTGACCCAGGGTTTATTGTTTGGAAAACAGCGTACCTTCCTGGTGGGTACAGTGTTGTCTACACATAAATTGATATAGTCCGTTATGCAGTCAGTGAGTCCATTGTGAGATAAGAACGTTTTATTGGATTTAAGACATTGAATATATGTTTTTTTGTATATTTAGTACATTAAGTATGCTTAGTTTTGTTTGCTCTGTGAGAAGCAAGTTATATGTGAAAACAACAATGCTGGGACCAACAGTAATAATACTAGTAGTAGTGGAAATGTGATTACCATTAACAGCAACTACAATATATTATTGATATTACATTGCACTTTTCACTGGCTGTCCCTCAGGTTGTGGCAGAAGCAAGTTATATGTGATTTGGTTTATGTAGATAAGACATTTAAATGTTGTTAATACACAAAGTAACTAAATAAATAAAGCATGTTTTTAAATGTGTCTAATTTGCATATTAATTATGAGTTTGGAGCAAATTTGCAGAAAAGAGTAGACTGTTCACCACAAGCTTCCCAGAATTGTTTGACAGTCGCTGCTAATTTGCCTTAAACAAATGTGCATGTGGAAATATGAGCTTGCGGCAAATTGGCCAAAATGTTCCACAACTGTTTGACAGAAGCCTATTTTTCCTGTGAGGGTATGTGAGAAGCAGTATCGCTGAAATCATCTCGTCTGGTTTCCACTCTGTGTCAATAATAATGTTATACGGTTAGTTTACAGGAATTGTGGCGATTATTGACGTCCAAGGCAGACGATGTTGGTCTCTCTTTAATAATAACACAAAAATACAGTGATCAAATAGAGAAACCAGTACAGTTAGTTGAGTTACTGTATATCCTGCTAGCTCTGGTCCGTCCTGCTGAAATGACAGACGGGATATATTATAACATAGGCTAACATGTTCACACCATATTGGATGCTTTTTTCATCCAGTGTGTATGAAGAGGAGATTTCAGCGGAATGTCTAGGGCTATGTATGGTAGAAGATGCATTAAGTGTCTAAATGAGACGAGACACCTTCAATGCGCTCTGACAGGGGCATCCATTTAAAATATAATACTAAAATCATTCCAATCCCGATTAAAATGCAAATGCAGTGTAGCTGGATTAGCGGACTGTCTCCAGAACCTTACCGATGATCCGAGCTGATTTGCAGGCTTTTTGCCCAGCTGGCTGAGAGCAACGGGGTAAGTCTGGAGAACATTGATGCTGCACTGAACAGGCGACCTTTTCTCTCAAACAGTGCAAAGGTCCTCCTGGCTGTGGAATATGGTTAATGGCTTGGTAACTGCTGTTTGACTTGACATGAGTTTTTGATCCTGGTGCTGAGCTAGTGTTTAGCAGTTTATTGCTGTATGACGTGTTTGTATAATGTTAAATCCCTATCGACTGATTGATTTTATTTGCCAGTTTAAAAAACACACAGTAAAAACACACAGTACATACATTTTAAAAACGTGAAAAAAACATGTTTTATATTGCTCCATCATTAGCCAGCATGTTTGGCATGGGTTTGAGTTAGTGTGGTAGTTTGATCCAGTCAACAGATGACCGTCACTTTGTCATACCCTGGGTTTAGCTGACGTGACGCCTTGCGCTCTGACAGTGGAGATCGAGAAGGTGGGTGTGACTGGCTGAGTGCCTCCGTGGCTCCACACGCAACATTTCCTCAGTTTTCTGCGTGCTGGAGGAAAACTAGTCAACCGTGTATTTCACAAATCCAGGGTTTAAGATTTTTTGATTTCATCCGAGAATTACGAACGTTATATCATCGAGGTGAGTAAAGACAATTTCACATACAAAAAGTTAAAGAGTCGTGTAATAGACTACCTGTCAGTGGATCCAGCTTGGTAAAGAAACAAGTGATGTTTCTACTGTGTAGATAAGCCTAGTCCACAGGTGGTAACTGCTCAGATAAATCTTGGGATTCCTGAAAATAAATAATTATAAAAAATCACAGCATGTAATGGCTTAGGAAATGTTATCATAATCATCAGGATTAAATTAGACAATACCCTTAATTTGCATTATACAATCATGGAGATGGAATATTATGTAAAGGATTTTCAGGAACCTTGGGTGATAGACCAATGCTTGAGCATTCACTTCTGAAAACAGCACAGTGCTTGCTGTGTGATTCACCGTTCATTCACTTCTGAAAACAGCACAGTGCTTGCTGTGTGATTTCACCGTTCATTCACTTCTGAGAACAGCACAGTGCTTGCTGTGTGATTCACAGTTCATTCACTTCTGAAAACAGCACAGTGCTTGCTGTGTGATTCACCGTTCATTCACTTCTGAAAACAGCACAGTGCTTGCTGTGTGAGTCACCGTTCATTCACTTCTGAAAATAGCACAGTGCTTGCTGTGTGATTCACCGTTCATTCACTTCTGAAAACAGCACAGTGCTTGCTGTGTGATTCACCGTTCATTCACTTCTGAAAATAGCACAGTGCTTGCTGTGTGATTCACCGTTCATTCACTTCTGAAAACAGCACAGTGCTTGCTGTGTGATTCACCGTTCATTCACTTCTGAAAACAGCACAGTGCTTGCTGTGTGATTTCACCGTTCATTCACTTCTGAGAACAGCACAGTGCTTGCTGTGTGATTCACAGTTCATTCACTTCTGAAAACAGCACAGTGCTTGCTGTGTGATTCACCGTTCATTCACTTCTGAAAACAGCACAGTGCTTGCTGTGTGAGTCACCGTTCATTCACTTCTGAAAATAGCACAGTGCTTGCTGTGTGATTCACCGTTCATTCACTTCTGAAAACAGCACAGTGCTTGCTGTGTGATTCACCGTTCATTCACTTCTGAAAATAGCACAGTGCTTGCTGTGTGATTCACCGTTCATTCACTTCTGAAAACAGCACAGTGCTTGCTGTGTGATTCACCGTTCATTCACTTCTGAAAACAGCACAGTGCTTGCTGTGTGATTCACCGTTCATTCACTTCTGAAAACAGCACAGTGCATGCTGTGTGATTCACCGTTCATTCACTTCTGAAAACAGCACAGAGCTTGCTGTGTGATTCACCATTCTTTAGTTGAATTAACATAAGAAGAAAGACAAGTTGTGACATTATCTTTAGTTTTCTTTGTGCTCATACAGTTTGAATGGCAGTAGTCCAAACAATGTCACTGGCAGCTTAAATGTTCAGTTCTTTAACTATGGCTGTATGAGGATGATAGAGCTGGATGGGCTAGGACGGCTATTCTCAAACGCAATGTCGTCGAGGGTACTCCAAATAAAAAGGTGATTCACATTTTCAAACAGTCCATTTCGATTTTCCAACGGTGCTATACATTTGGGTGATGTTTTTTTCTCTCGCCTGAGTAGCTTCCTTTCACTGCCAAAAATAAAATGAAACCATCTAGTGTTCAGCGAAAATACAACAGAATGTCAAATACAGGTAGCCTAGTCAAATAATTAACATCCAATCACATTAACTGTTACTGTGTCGCGGGAATTCCACTAACGGTCCGTATGTAGCCAAACGTAGCAGCTGCTCATTCCATTTGTCTTTTTATAATTATTACACGTAACTTAATTTCTGAACTTATTTGTTTTGGTTTCTTTGTATGTATGGATTACTTGGGTTGTTACCAACATCTGGTGAAAATTCCATGTCAATAGCACCTTTGGAAATATATTTACTGAGAAAAATGGTGACGTGTTCAATACTTATTTCACCCGCTGTATATACAGGGGTACCAGTACAGAGTCAATGTGAGGAGACTATATACAGGAAGTACCAGTACAGAGTCAATGTGAGGAGGTTATATACAGGAAGTACCCGTACAGAGTCAATGTGAGGAGGTTATATACAGGAAGTACCAGTACAGAGTCAATGTGAGGAGGCTATATACAGGAAGTACCAGTACAGAGTCAATGTGAGGAGGTTATATACAGGAAGTACCAGTACAGAGTCAATGTGAGGAGGTTATATACAGGAAGTACCAGTACAGAGTCAATGTGAGGAGGTTATATACAGGAAGTACCCGTACAGAGTCAATGTGAGGAGGTTATATACAGGAAGTACCAGTACAGAGTCAATGTGAGGAGGCTATATACAGGGGTACCAGTACAGAGTCAATGTGAGGAGGCTATATACAGGGGTACCAGTACAGAGTCAATGTGAAGAGGCTATATACAGGAAGTACCAGTACAGAGTCAATGTGAGGAGGCTATATACAGGAAGTACCAGTACAGAGTCAATGTGAGGAGGCTATATACAGAAAGTACCAGTACAGAGTCAATGTGAGGAGGCTATATACAGGAAGTACCAGTACAGAGTCAATGTGAGGAGGCTATATACAGGTGGTACCAGTACAGAGTCAATGTGAGGAGGCTATATACAGGGGTACCAGTACAGAGTCAATGTGAGGAGGTTATATACAGGAAGTACCAGTACAGAGTCAATGTGAGGAGGTTATATACAGGAAGTACCCGTACAGAGTCAATGTGAGGAGGTTATATACAGGAAGTACCAGTACAGAGTCAATGTGAGGAGGCTATATACAGGGGTACCAGTACAGAGTCAATGTGAGGAGGCTATATACAGGGGTACCAGTACAGAGTCAATGTGAAGAGGCTATATACAGGAAGTACCAGTACAGAGTCAATGTGAGGAGGCTATATACAGGAAGTACCAGTACAGAGTCAATGTGAGGAGGCTATATACAGAAAGTACCAGTACAGAGTCAATGTGAGGAGGCTATATACAGGAAGTACCAGTACAGAGTCAATGTGAGGAGGCTATATACAGGGGTACCAGTACAG
The DNA here is from genome assembly GCA_023634145.1 of Thymallus thymallus. Lineage (NCBI taxonomy): Eukaryota > Metazoa > Chordata > Actinopteri > Salmoniformes > Salmonidae > Thymallus > Thymallus thymallus. The sequence goes on from CM042409.1 coordinate 1,465,229, forward strand.
AGTCAATGTGAGGAGGCTATATACAGGAAGTACCAGTACAGAGTCAATGTGAGGAGGCTATATACAGGAAGTACCAGTACAGAGTCAATGTGAGGAGGCTATATACAGGAAGTACCCGTACAGAGTCAATGTGAGGAGGTTATATACAGGAAGTACCAGTACAGAGTCAATGTGAGGAGGCTATATACAGGAAGTACCAGTACAGAGTCAATGTGAGGAGGCTATATACAGGGGTACCAGTACAGAGTCAATGTGAGGAGGCTATATACAGGGGTACCAGTACAGAGTCAATGTGAGGAGGTTATATACAGGAAGTACCAGTACAGAGTCAATGTGAGGAGGTTATATACAGGAAGTACCAGTACAGAGTCAATGTGAGGAGGTTTATACAGGAAGTACCAGTACAGAGTCAATGTGAGGAGGTTTATACAGGAAGTACCAGTACAGAGTCAATGTGAGGAGGTTTATACAGGAAGTACCAGTACAGAGTCAATGTGAGGAGGTTTATATACAGGGGTACCAGTACAGAGTCAATGTGAGGAGGTTTATACAGGAAGTACCAGTACAGAGTCAATGTGAGGAGGTTTATACAGGAAGTACCAGTACAGAGTCAATGTGAGGAGGTTTATATACACTGGTGCTGCTGACTGTTTTTGTCCACTTTTACAGGAGTAATAAATGCCCAGTGCACTACTTTTGTGTGGGTAGAAAATGATACATTTATTTGTTGTATTTGTTTACTGTTTCTGTATTGTGATTTATCGGAGGTTCTGCAGAACTCCCTGTAGTTAAACCTCACTGCTACAGAACTGTTTTACTGTTTCTGTATTGTGATTTATCGGAGGTTCTGCAGAACTCCCTGTAGTTAAACCTCACTGCTACAGAACTGTTTTACTGTTTCTGTATTGTGATTTATCGGGGGTTCTGCAGAACTCCCTGTAGTTAAACCTCACTGCTACAGAACTGTTTTTAATTGGTTAATGTCATGTTTTATAAAACACTTTGGACTACTTTAATAAACTATAAGTGAATTTCAGAAGAGGGGATGAGGTACAGATACGTATATATATAATACCCTGAAATAAAAGGTGACATTCTGTACTGTCGCCTTAAATGATGCTGCAGTAAACAAATACTGTACATAGGGAAGGGATTGTATATCATTAACCTTTTACTGCAGTGGGCTAAATCAGGGTCACACAGAGGGATACTTGGTAGTCTTAAACACATCTACTTTGAAACAGAAGTATACACCTCACACACATGGTTATGGGCTTTAAAAAAGAAGACACCTGTACCATGTCAGATATAGAGTTGTAATGTATTACATTATGTACCATGTCAGATATAGAGTTGTAATGTATTACATTATGTACCATGTCAGATATAGAGTTGATATGTATTACATTATGTACCATGTCAGATATAGAGTTGTAATGTATTACATTATGTACCATGTCAGATATAGAGTTGATATGTATTACATTATGTACCATGTCATGTATAGAGTTGTAATGTATTACATTATGTACCATGTCAGATATAGAGTTGTAATGTATTACATTATGTACCATGTCAGGTATAGAGTTGTAATATATTACATTATGTACCATGTCAGATATAGAGTTGTAATATATTACATTATGTACCATGTCAGATATAGAGTTGTAATATATTACATTATGTACCATGTCAGATATAGAGTTGTAATGTATTACATTATGTACCATGTCAGATATAGAGTTGACATACTACATGTATGTAGCATCTGCAGGGCCTGATATTTATATTTTTCTTCATTGAAGCTTTGATTAACTTTAGAATTTACACTGAGCCAAACTGATAGTTTAAGCCTGCACAATGTGTACAGTTGGAGGCGTAGCTGAGCCTGTCTCCTTGTCTGCCCACGCTCATCACCTACTCCCCCACAGCTCACCAGCTGATGCAGGCCTCCTTCCCACTGCTGAACACCTGCACTGCATATTTTTGCTGCTAATATTAATTGTGGCCACAACTGTGGAAGCATTGGAGTCAACATGGGCCTGTGGAATGCTTTTGACACCTTGTAGAGTCCATGACCTGATGAATAGAGGCTGTTCTGATGGCAAAATGGGGGATGCAACTCAATATTAGGAAGGTGTTCCTAGGGCAGTGGCTGTCACGACATTTCATCAGCCAATGATTGTCAAGCAAAGAACTGCTGGTCTCACGGTAATTGACCGTTAATAACATAAACACATTTAGTATCTCCTGTCTTCCACATATAGTCTAAAGCCACTGATGCTGACCTTTGGAACATCTACATTTTAAAAAGTTTAATAAATCCATGTAATAAAGCAGACACCTTCACAATACATCCATTATATATTTTAGACTAGCATACTCTGAGTTGTCCTTATTCTAGGCCCTGATCTGGCTGTGCCAGATGGTTATGGGATACACTAGTTCATTTAGCAGATAAGATTTGCTTAGAACTTTGTGCCATTATTTTATATTATTTTATAGTATAAAGAATACAATTTAAACAAAGCTGAATAAAATAGAAAGGATATTTTCTCCAAAGGATTTGAGGGAGTGTTAACATGCTGCTATTCTGTGTTGAGGTTAACAAAGAGACAGGTATTCCTATATGCTTCATTTAGAGTTATTAAGTCGGGCTATATATTTAGATTTGTAATACATTGTAAGGCTGCATGATGCGACTGTAGTTATGATTTGAAAAAAGTTGTACATAATACATCACTCATTCACAATTTGACAAGCACTTGATAATGCCTAGAATTTCAAGGCAGCATCCCCTTTGTGGCGGTAAGGCACCCTGAAGAAGTCCATGCCTTTTGTGGCCAGTGGCCGTTGTGCCCTTGGCTCGGAGTGATGCTTTTTGCCCTTCTCCCTGAGTGCTGAGCGCCTCTCACTCACATGGCTCTCCATCAGGTGATCGGGTCTTTCTCACAGGCTACAAGTGAAGACAGACACATCAGGGATGCAACTGCACTCATCCTTATCCAATTCCTATGTCAATCTACTATTTCCCATAGTACAAAAGTTGACCTATTCTATTCTGGGCGAGAAATAAATATTCCAAACATAGTCTGGGACAGTTGGGGGATGCTATAGATCCCAAATGAATACAACCACTAGCATTCAAAAAAACATTTTTACGCAATGTGGCTGATGCAACAGATCAGAACGTTTAGCTTAAAATTTTGATAAACTATTAAGCTATTTCTTCACATTATAAGCGCAGCAAGGCACACATGATAGTAGGCTATAAGTGCAAATGTTCCGAAAGTGTCCAAGTGCAATGCTTTTATAAAAAATATGTATATATTTTTTGTACTTTTTCGTGATATCCAATTGGTAGTTGTCCCATTGTTGCAACTCCTGTACAGACTCAGGAGAGGCGAAGGTCGAGAGCATCATACGCTGTACAACTGGCGACCGAAGTCAGCGTGCATGAGCCCGGCCCGCCACAGGAGTTACTAGATCACGATGGGACAAGGACATCCCGGCTGGCCAAACCCTCCCCTAACCCAGACAACGCTGGGCCAATTTTGCGCCGCCTCATGAGTCTCCCGGTTGCAGCCGGCTGCGACACAGCCTGGAATCGAACCCGGCTCTGTAGTGACAGCTGCATCAGAGCTTGGAGAAGCCTAAACAGTCACGTGGGATTTGACTGCCTTCATGACGCTGGGTGTGGCGGTAATACGGTCACCACAACAGCCCTAGGTGTTCCTGATGTTTGGTATACTCAGTGTATTTTACAATATGTCTCTTTTGCAGCAGTGGGGGTTCAGTGAGGGGTTAATGGAACAGTGGGGGTTCAGTGAGGGGTTAATGGAACAGTGGGGGTTCAGTGAGGGGTTAATGCAGCAGTGGGGGTTCAGTGAAGGGTTAATGGAACAGTGGGGGTTCAGTGAGGGGTTAATGGAACAGTGGGGGTTCAGTGAGAGGTTAATGCAGCAGTGGGGGTTCAGTGAGGGGTTAATGGAACAGTGGGGGTTCAGTGAGGGGTTAATGGAACAGTGGGGGTTCAGTGAGGGGTTAATGGAACAGTGGGGGTTCAGTGAGGGGTTAATGGAACAGTGGGGGTTCAGTGAGGGGTTAATGGACCAGTGGGGGTTCAGTGAGAGTTTAATGCAGCAGTGGGGGTTCAGTGAGGGGTTAATGGAACAGTGGGGGTTCAGTGAGGGGTTAATGGAACAGTGGGGGTTCAGTGAGGGGTTAATGGAACAGTGGGGGTTCAGTGAGGGGTTAATGGAACAGTGGGGGTTCAGTGAGGGGTTAATGCAGCAGTGGGGGTTCAGTGAGGGGTTAATGCAGCAGTGGGGGTTCAGTGAGAGGTTAATGGAACAGTGGGGGTTCAGTGAGGGGTTAATGCAGCAGTGGGGGTTCAGTCAGGGGTTAATGGAACAGTGGGGGTTCAGTGAGAGGTTAATGCAGCAGTGGGGGTTCAGTGAGAGGTTAATGCAGAAGTGGGGGTTCAGTGAGAGGTTAATGCAGCAGTGGGGGTTCAGTGAGAGGTTAATGCAGCAGTGGGGGTTCAGTGAGAGGTTAATGCAGCAGTGGGGGTTCAGTGAGAGGTTAATGCAGCAGTGGGGGTTCAGTGAGGGGTTAATGGAACAGTGGGGGTTCAGTGAGGGGTTAATGCAGCAGTGGGGGTTCAGTGAGAGGTTAATGCAGCAGTGGGGGTTCAGTGAGAGGTTAATGCAGCAGTGGGGGTTCAGTGAGAGGTTAATGCAGCAGTGGGGGTTCAGTGAGAGGTTAATGCAGCAGTGGGGGTTCAGTGAGAGGTTAATGCAGCAGTGGGGGTTCAGTGAGAGGTTAATGCAGCAGTGGGGGTTCAGTGAGAGGTTAATGCAGCAGTGGGGGTTCAGTGAGAGGTTAATGCAGCAGTGGGGGTTCAGTGAGGGGTTAATGCAGCAGTGGGGGTTCAGTGAGGGGTTAATGGAACAGTGGGGGTTCAGTGAGAGGTTAATGATAATTACTAGCAATGCAGAATGTACTGTTTAGAGGATTAGTTTTAAAGTGGCTCTCTTTTTAAGGCATTTAAATTATTCTTAGCTTGAAAATCATGTTATGTCTCTCAGGAAACTAATTCATTGCAGTCTATTGGTCTGTCTCCAAAGCAACCGACTCAAGGTCTATTTATTTCAGTCCACTGTCAAGGCTTCCATAGTGTTGTGAGAGAAGCATAATGCATTCTAACTCTCTAATCACATAATGATGGTAAATGTCCTAGAGGCAGTATGTGTAAATCACATGAAGAAGAGATGAGTAGCAATAGCAATTATAATAAAACAAATGACTTTATTAGCTGATATTGAACATTCACACTGCTACCACTTATTGGTGTGCTTCTGACTTAGAAACTACTACACAGTGTGTCCATCCAAAATGGTACCCTATTCCTTACATAGTGCACTACTCTTGACCAGGCCTGCATAGGGCTCTGGTCAAAAGTAGTGCACTACAGTGCATTTGGAAAGTATTCAGACCCCTTGACTTTTCCCACATTTTGCTACGTTACAGCCTTATTCTAAAATGTATTAAATGTGACTTGTTTCAGGAAACTAGGCATAGGTTCACTACTTCACAGGAGAGCCATTTGAAAGTCAACTTTTTTCTTTGATCAAAATGCGTTTTTTGGCAGAAATGCCTTCTGGAACATGTGAACTTTGATGTGCCTTAATAACAAACTTGTATGCCATCAGTAAATACGAATACAATTTTTAAATTACGAGCCTTGTTGGTTTAGCCACAGAAAAAGACAGTAGCCTTCCTGCTAGCCATGATTGGTTGAGATAATGAGTGGGCTGGACATGCCGAGAGAGGAGTTTGGATTGGTCTGCCATATAGCACCCTTCTGTCTATTGGAGCTGGTCAGAGCGCACAACGGTCACTGCCGTTGTGAGGTCAGAACGCTCGGATCAACCCTCCTCATAGGTCAGAGCGTCCATTGTGCGCTCTGAACACTCCGAGAACGAAACAAGATGGGTGAGGCTATAGCGTAGCAGGGTGTGAACGATGCTGAATGGGTGTTGACAAAGAAGAGCTCTCCAGTAGGTACCAAAACAAAACAGAAAAAACTTACAAAACAGAATTACTTTCCCATAGTTCAAATGCAGTGTATGATATACAACGTTGTAGCTCTGTGTCGCTGCTTTTATCCAATGTAAAAATCACAATTTCAAATTTTGCTACTTAAGACCGATTCAAGGCGTTCTGACACAAATTTTATAATTTTTCTCATCAATCTACACACAATTTACATCAGTATTCAGACCCTTTACTCAGTATTTTGTTGAAGCACCTTTGGAAGCGATTACAGCCTCGAGTCCTCTTGGTTATGACGCTACAAGCTTGGCACACCTGTATTTGGGGAGTTTCTCCCATTCTTCTCTGCAGATCCTCTCAAGATCTTTCAGGTTGGATGGGGTGCTTCGCTGAACCGCTATTTTCAGCTCTCTTCAGAGATGTTCGATCGGGTTCAAGTCCGGGATATTCAAACTTTTCCCAAAGCCACTCCTGCGTTGTCTTGGCTGTGATCGTTGTCCTGTTGGATGGTGAACCTTCGCCCCAGTCTGAGGTTCTGAGCGCTCTGGAGCAGGTTTTCATCAAGGATCTCTCAGTACTTTGCTCCGTTCATCTTTCCCTCGATCCTGACTAGTCTCCCAGTCCCTGCCGCTGAAAAACATCCCCACAGCATCATGCTGCCACCACCATGCTTCACCGTAGGGATGGTGCCGGGGTTTCTTCCAGACGTGATACTTGGCATTAAGGCCAGAGTTCAATGTTGGTTTAAATATTGTTTCTCATGATCTGAGAGTCCTTTAGGTGCCGTTTGTCAAACTCCAAGCCGGCTGTCAAGTGCCTTTTACTTAGGAGTGGCTTCCGTCTGGCCACTCTACTATAAAGGCCTGATTGGTGGAGTGCTAGAGAGATGGTTGTCCTTCTGGAAGGTTCTCCCATCTCTACAGAAGAACTCTGGAGCTCTGTCAGAGTGGCCATCGGGTTCTTGGTCACCTCCCTGACCAAGGCTCTTCTCCCTCGATTGCTCAGTTTGGCTGGACAGCCAGCTCTAGGAAGAGTCTTGGTGGTTCTAAACATTTAAGAATGATGGAGGCCACTGTGTTCTTGGGGACCTTCTATGCTACAGACATTTTTTGGTACCCTTCCCCAGATCTGTGCCCCGACACAATCCTGTCTCGGAGCTCTATGGCCAATTTGTTTGACCTCATTGGTTTTTGCTCTGACATGCACTGCCAACTGTGGGACCTTATATAGACAGGTGTGTGCCTTTCCAAATCATGTCCAATCAATTGAATTTACCACAGGTGGACTCCAATCATGTTGTAGAAACATCTCATGGATGATCAATGGAAACAGGAAGCACCTGAGCTCAATGTTGAGCCTCATAGCAGAGGGTCTGAATACTGATGTAAATAAGGTATTTCAGTTAGTTTTTTTACACATTTGCAAAAAAAATGTAAAACCTGTTTTCACTTCGTCATTATGGGGTATTGTGTCATTATGGGGCATTGAGTCATTATGGGGTATTGTGTCATTATGGGGTATTGTATCATTATGGGGTATTGTGTCATTATGGGGTATTGTGTCATTATGGGGTATTGGGTCATTATGGGGTATTGTATCATTATGGGGTATTGTGTCATTATGGGGTATTGTGTCATTATGGGGTATTGTGTCATTATGGGGTATTGGGTCATTATGGGGTATTGTGTCATTATGGGGTATTGTGTCATTATGGGGTATTGTGTCATTATGGGGTATTGGGTCATTATGGGGTATTGTGTCATTATGGGGTATTGTGTCATTATGGGGTATTGTGTCATTATGGGGTATTGTGTCATTATGGGGTATTGTGTCATTATAGGGTATTGTGTCATTATGGGGTATTGTGTCATTATGGGGTAGTGTGTCATTATGGGGTATTGGGTCATTATGGGGTATTGTGTCATTATGGGGTATTGTGTCATTATGGGGTATTGTGTCATTATGGGGTATTGGGTCATTATGGGGTATTGAGTCATTATGGGGTATTGGGTCATTATGGGGTATTGAGTCATTATGGGGTATTGTGTCATTATGGGGTATTGTGTCATTATGGGGTATTGTGTCATTATGGGGTATTGGGTCATTATGGGGTATTGAGTCATTATGGGGTATTGTGTCATTATGGGGTATTGTTTCATTATGGGGTATTGAGTCATTATGGGGTATTGAGTCATTATGGGGTATTGTGTCATTATGGGGTATTGTATCATTATGGGGTATTGTATCATTATGGGGTATTGTGTCATTATGGGGTATTGTGTCATTATGGGGTATTGTGTCACTATGGGGTATTGTGTCATTATGGGGTATTGTGTGTAGATTGATGAACATATATTTTATAAATTTTAGAATAAGGCTGTAACGTAACACAAAGTAAAGGAGTGAATACTTTCCTCAATCCACTGTATACAGGGAATATTTCAGTCACAGCCTGTGTTCCTGCTGAAAGGTGATCGAGGCTGGCATACTGAGGTGGCCGTGCTGGAAGTTAAATGACAATGCTTTTTGTCCAGCAACATGGACACTTGAGAACTGAAGACCTTAATACACTAGCACTTTTACCAGGGTCTGGCTCTGGCCCACCTGCGGACCAGTGTTCCAAACCAGTGTCTGATACCCTGGAGTGACCGAAGGCTTATCTCGCTCTACCAATTGAGCCCGGGGACAGGGTTAACTAAAGGCAGACCCAGGTAAAACCAGGGTTCATAGTGCAGGTGTATTTGAGGCTTCAGACTTATAAATCTAGGTTCACTGGCTGCGAGGTTCACTGGCTGCGAGGTTCACTGGCTGCGAGGTTCACTGGCTGCGAGGTTCACTGGCTGCGAGGTTCACTGGCTGCGAGGTTCACTGGCTGCGAGGTTCACTGGCTGCTAGGTTCACTGGCTGCGAGGTTCACTGGCTGCGAGGTTCACTGGCTGCGAGGTTCACTGGCTGCGAGGTTCACTGGCTGCGAGGTTCACTGGCTGTGATGCAAATGGAACCCTATTCCCTATGTGGTGCAGTACTTTTGACCAGGGCCCACAAAAGTAGTGCACTATATAGGGAATAGGGTTCCATTTTGGACCCAGTACTGTCTGACTTTTAGAGAAATCCAACCATGTTATACCAAGTTAATAATGTGTGATTCTTATTTATTTAGACTTGTAGGTACAGTATTGGCTGATGGGGATCGATTCAGGATGGATACCGATTGCTGAGATCGCTCCTGATGTTTCCAACACTTCTGACATCATATGAAGGGATCTGGAGAGGATGAAGAGGAGGAGGGGTGAATAATTCCTAGATAAAGAACTGTGATGGATTCTATTCAGTCACCTGACATCACCATGGAAAGGTACTTTAACAACACATTTATGTGACATGAAGTGTTTGCCAGATGAAACCCTGATGAAGGCAGCATAGCTGTCAAAGCATCTGTATATTAAATATATTGCATCAGAGTTTTGCAAAACTATTGCATTGAGAGGATGTTATACTAGACTGACTGTTGAGGAAGTAAGCATTCCACTGTACCGTTTACACTCGCTGTATCCTGTGATGAATCAACTTTGATTTGATTTTGAGTGTGCAGCTTTTGTTTTCTAAAGGTACTTCAACAGCACCTGGAGGCACCCGTACGGACAGGAGACTCTTCCATCACTTTCCAACACCACTCTCCACGTCGAGCACCACAACAGCTTCCACAACACCCTACTAGGTGTGTGTGTGTGTGTGTGTGTGTGTGTGTGTGTGTGTGTGTGTGTGTGTGTGTGTGTGTGTGTGTGTGTGTGTGTGTGTGTGGAAAGGTAGAAGACAGATTTCCGTTCTAAACAATTAACAATAAAGTATCTATTCTATTAATTCTGTTCTAATATTCTATTGTAGGTGTCTTCCTGGGCTTCCTGTCACTGCTCACCGTCATCATGAACATCCTGGTACTCTACGCTGTGAAGAAGGAGCGAACCCTCCACACGGTGGGCAACCTCTACATCGTCAGCCTCTCTGTGGCAGATCTTATCGTCGGGGCCACCGTCATGCCCCTCAACCTGGTCTATCTGCTGGAGGATGAGTGGAGGCTTGGGAGGGTTGTCTGTCAGTTCTGGCTCATCATGGATTATGTAGCCAGTACAGCCTCCATCTTTAGTCTGTTTATACTTTGTCTGGATCGGTATCGGTCCGTTCACGAGCCGCTGAGGTACCTGAAGTACCGGACTAGAGGTAGAGCCAGCGTCATGATCTCAGGGGCCTGGCTGTTGTCCATGACATGGATTATTCCTATTCTCGGGTGGAGGTCCTTCGCTCAGGTCGACCTCAAACCAGAGATGGAGAATAAGTGTGACACTGATTTCCGGTTTGTTACGTGGTTTAAGGTTTTAACTTCAGTGTTGAACTTCTACGTTCCATCTCTCTTAATGCTGTGGTTTTACTCACGCATCTACATGGCTGTGAGGCAGCACTTCAGAGAGAGGGAGAAGATTATAAATCCCACAGATTCCGTAGAGGAAAACAGGATCGGACACAAAGTCCAAACAGGAAATAGCCCCTGCGAGTCTTCAAAGAAGGAAAAAAACTCAGACTTTGATCAGTACACTTTAGACCAGCCGTACGACTCCACAGACACAGTTGAAACCAACGCACCCAGGGAACCCAAGTCTGCGAAAGACTCTCATTCCAGTCATTCATTGCTCAGAATGACAAAACGTCTGAGGACGACTGTGAAAGACAAAAGAAAGAGCAACGCTTCATCTTTCCAGCAGAAGGATTTAGCCTCAGAGGATCCTTTGAACCTGTCCTCGTTACCTCTCGGCTTCACAAACAACAATGATAACAACGTGCAGAAACTCTACGTGTCCGTGAGCGACTGTAAGGTAGCAATGCCGCCAAACTCTGTGGCTGGTGTCTGCGAGATAACCCAGATATCTGACATGCAGAGATACACCACCATGTTGTACAACAACAATTTGACCCAGTCTCTGAATTCATCCCCATCACCATGGCCCCATAATTCACCCCCGTCACCCCCGTCACCCCCGCCCCAGGAGAACTCAGAGCCTGATGATGGTACTAACCCGGACGCTGCAGCCAATGCTGTGACTCTAAAGAAGACCTGGCAGAAGTTCTGTACCCAGTCCAGGCAGTGTATCCAGAGCCTTCAGGTCCATAAGGAGCACAAAGCAGCCAAGCAGCTGGGCTGTATCATAGCTGGGTTCATAATGTGCTGGATCCCCTACTTCATAGTGTTTATGGTCATGGCTTTCTGCCAGACCTGTGTACATCACAACCTACATATGTTCACGATATGGCTGGGGTATATTAACTCTACCTTGAACCCGTTCATATACCCACTCTGCAATGACAATTTCAAACGGGTGTTTAAAACTATCCTACACATTAATTTGTGATGAAAGGTTTTCTGAACTGTGCCTTGAGTGGCATTTCAATGTATTTTCTTGTGCTGCTTTAACTTGTAATACGTGTTGCTGAATGTGTGAGTGACCTCAATTTGGTACCTTCAATTTGTATTGTTTTGTAAATATAATGCTTGTTTATTTTCCGCCTAAATATTTTTGTACACTAACGGACCCAGACCATAACACCATCCCTCCTACTCTACAAGAAGTGCCATAAGGTCATTGACCATAACACCATTATTACTATTATTTATTCAAATAACTCTGCAGAAGAAGAATAACTCTGCAGAAGAAGATTAACTCTGCAGAAGAAGAATAACTGCAGAAGAAGAATAACTCTGCAGAAGAAGAATAACTGCAAAAGAAGAATAACTCTGCAGAAGAAGAATAACTCTGCAGAAGAAGAATAACTCTGCAGAAGAAGAATAACTGCAAAAGAAGAATAACTCTGCAGAAGAAGAATAACTCTGCAGAAGAAGAATAACTCTGCAGAGGAAGGCACAGAGACACTTTTTATACAATCTGCTTCAAGTACTTAAAAATGGAAATGTGTCTTAATGGAATCTGAATTTTTGTTAGATTTGAGTCAGTGCTGTCCAATAAAAGTGTCCTAACTGATGTGGTGTTTTGTTTTATATAGATGAGTATGCAACTGTTATAGCTATTTACTTTACCAAAAATATTTATACAAAAACAGTTACATCTCATAGTATTTCAGTGGTTTGGCTTGATTTGAGTGGGAGTGTAGACAGACATACATTGTGTACTGTTGCAACTCATAGCTCACACAACTGTAAATAACAACATGATATGTTTACATTCTAAAGAAATTGACTTAGTTGTGCATAGACCACAAAATATCAACATATAACTCATTCATTGGCTTCATCCTGAGGGCATACAGACATGATTATTGTTATTTTATTTGGCCTGAATAATCTGGGTAAAAATATTGAATGATCTGGGTAAATATACTGAATAATCTGGGTAAATATACTGAATAATCTGGGTAAATATACTGAATGATCTGGGTAAATATACTGAATGATCTGGGTAAATATACTGAATAATCTGGGTAAATATACTGAATAATCTGGGTAAATATACTGAATAATCTGGGTAAATACACTGAATAGTAAATACATTCTTGGGATTCAAAAAAGTAGGCCAACATGTCACGACATGGCACTGTTTCCAATGCTACCTTATTAGCATTTGTGGCACAAATCCAATGCAAGTCAATGGTACCTACAGTATATTAGCATTTTTGTGCTTCATGTACAAATCAACTATAAGTAACATCATTGAGTTACACAATACATTTGTAGATACTTTAGGATGATTTGGACATGAAGCGTGAAAATGCTAATATACTGTATGTACCATTGACTTGCATTGGATTGGTGCCACAAATACTACAAATGTAGTGTTTGAAACAGTGGCAGATAAACAAAACCAAAGCATGGATTGCTGTCATTCCTTGACCAAAGACTGCTTACAGTGTAAGGAAACCAATATGTAATTTTTTTATTTGCATGAAATATCCCTGGGGAAATTCTCCACACTTTGGCGTGGGGTGTGGGGTGTCTGTGGGGGCTTTTTACAGTTTTACTCATTGATAGGAAGAAGTTTGGTCCAAATTGGATGTTGACCTGCCTAGCCTTACTGTGAATAGAAGGTTGGACAGGGAAAGACATTAGAATGCTGGACATGGAAAGACATTAGAAGGCTAGACAGGGAAAGACATTAGAAGGCTGGACAGGGAAAGACATTAGAAGGCTAGACAGGGAAAGACATTAGAAGGCTGGACAGGGAAAGACATTAGAAGACTAGACAGGGAAAGACATTAGAAGGCTGGACAGGGAAAGACATTAGAAGGCTAGACAGGGAAAGACATTAGAAGGCTGGACAGGGAAAGACATTAGAAGGCTAGACAGGGAAAGACATTAGAAGGCTGGACAGGGAAAGACATTAGAAGGCTGGACAGGGAAAGACATTAGAAGGCTGGACAGGGAAAGACATTAGAAGGCTAGACAGGGAAAGACATTAGAAGGTTGGACAGGGAAAGACATTAGAAGGCTAGACAGGGAAAGACATTAGAAGGCTAGACAGGGAAAGACATTAGAAGGCTGGACAGGGAAAGACATTAGAAGGCTGGACAGGGAAAGACATTAGAAGGCTAGACAGGGAAAGACATTAGAAGGCTGGACAGGGAAAGACATTAGAAGGCTAGACAGGGAAAGACATTAGAAGGCTAGACAGGGAAAGACATTAGAAGGCTGGACAGGGAAAGACATTAGAAGGCTGGACAGGGAAAGACATTAGAAGGCTGGACAGGGAAAGACATTAGAAGGCTAGACAGGGAAAGACATTAGAAGGCTAGACAGGGAAAGACATTAGAAAGCTGGACAGGGAAAGACATTAGAAGGCTAGACAGGGAAAGACATTAGAAGGCTGGACAGGGAAAGACATTAGAAAGCTACTGACAAACATATTCAAGCATTTACACAAAAGTTGTGGTCAGAAAAAGACAGGGAGCAGGGGTCCCTGTTATGCACAGTGCCCTCCACTAATATTGGCACCCTTGGTAAAGATGAGCAAAACGGGCTGTTTAAAACATTTCTTTATTATTTATCCTCTTGGTCTTTCATTCAAAATATTCACAAAAATCTAATCTTTAATTGAAGTACAATAATTTCAAGAAGAAATACATTCATAAAACTAATATTTTTCTCAAATATATGTGTGCCACAATTATTGTCACTCCTTCATTCAATACTTTGTTAACCTCCTTTTGCCAAGACGACAGCTCTGAGTTTTCTCCTATCATGCTTAATGAGTTGTAGATCACATGGCAAGGGATCTGAGACCATTCCTCCGTACAGAATCTCTCCAGATCCTTCAGACTCTGAGGTCCACGCTTGTAGACTCTTCTCTTCAGCTCATCACACAGGTATTCTATGGGTTTTTCTACCAACACACAAATGGTTCACTGACCACAGAATCAAGGTTTTGCTACGGCCTTCCCAGTCCCCTGACCTAAACCCCATAGAAAACCTGTGGGATGAGCTGAAGAGGATGTATTTTGTCATTCAATAATTTTACTTTAATTAAATGAATTAAAGATGAGATTTTTGTGAATATTTTGAATGAAAGACCAAGAGGATAATATCAGTGGAGAGCACTGTAGCTGTCTGATAAAGCATTCTGATTGAATGGCTTGTCCTGCACTTTTTAAAAATCCAGAGTGCATGTGGGGAAATTATCTTGTTTCCTTTTCCTACACATAGCAATGTGAATGCAAAGAGGACTCGATCCACAAAATAGTTGAAGTGAACTGGTAAAATAATCGAGTCCTCATTTAAAGGCGAGGGCTGTGTGAATACACCATAGTTCACTTTTAAGAGGACTGAGATTGGTTCTTTTAAAGAGGACTAGATGTGAAAACACCCTAAGATAATCATGAAACCATGAACAGGTATCAGAGCTGTAGATCGAGGACAACTGATTCAATACAACAGCATGATCAACAGTATCAAAGCTTTTGACCGGTCCACAAACAAAGCAGCACATTTCATTTAGTGTCTAAAGCATTGACAAGATCATTAACAACTAAAGTGGTTTCTGTAACAGTGCTATGCCCAGGCCTAAACCCTGATTGGTTTAAATTCAAAATACATTTCCCAGATAAAAAATAGCAAAGTTGTAAATTTATCAAGAACCAAAGAATCTTAGCTAGATAAGGAAGCCTTGAGATAATAATTAAGATCACTACTATCCCCGCCCTTATGGTTGTAAGACATGATATCCATAAGACATGATATCCATAAGAGCTGATATCCATAAGAGATGATATCAATAAGAGCTGATATCAATAAGAGATAATATCCATAAGACATGATATCCATAAGAGATGATATCCATAAGAGATGATATCCATAAGAGCTGAAATCCATAAGAGATGATATCCATAAGAGATGATATCCATAAGAGATGATATCCATAAGACATGATATCAATAAGAGATGATATCCATAAGAGATGATATCCATAAGAGATGATATCCATAAGAGCTGATATCCATAAGAGATGATATCCATAAGAGATGATATCCATAAGACATGCTATCCATAAGAGATGATATCCATAAGAGATGATATCCATAAGAGCTGATATCCATAAGAGATGATATCCATAAGAGATGATATCCATAAGACATGATATCCACAAGAGATTATATCCATAAGAGATGATATCCACAAGAGAGGATATGCATAAGAGATGATATCCACAAGAGATGATATCCATAAGAGCTGATATCCATAAGAGATGATATCCATAAGAGATGATATCCATAAGAGATGATATCCATAAGACATGATATCCATAAGACATGATATCCATAAGAGATGATATCCATACGAGATGATATCCATAAGAGCTGATATCCACAAGAGATGATATCCATAAGAGCTGATATCCATAAGAGATGATATCCATAAGAGCTTATATCCATAACAGCTGATATCCACAAGAGATGATATCCATAAGAGATGATATCCATAAGAGATGGTATCCACAAGAGATGATATCCATAAGAGCTGATATCCATAAGAGATGATATCCATAAGAGATGATATCCATAAGAGCTGATATCCATAAGAGATGATATCCATAAGAGCTGATATCCATAAGAGCTGATATCCATAAGAGATGATATCCACAAGAGATGAAATCCACAAGAGCTGATATCCATAAGAGCTGATATCCATAAGAGATGATATCCATAAGAGATGATATCCACAAGAGATGATATCCATAAGAGATGATATCCACAAGAGATTATATCCATAAGAGATGATATCCACAAGAGAGGATATCCATAAGAGATGATATCCACAAGAGATGATATCCATAAGAGCTGATATCCATAAGAGATGATATCCATAAGAGATGATATCCACAAGAGATGATATCCATAAGAGATGATATCCACAAGAGATGATATCCATAAGAGATGGTATCCATAAGAGATGATATCCACAAGAGATGATATCCACAAGAGATTATATCCTTAAGAGATGATATCCACAAGAGATGATATCCATAAGAGATGATATCCACAAGAGATGATATCCACAAGAGATGATATCCATAAGAGATGATATCCACAAGAGATGATATCCATAAGAGATGATATCCATAAGAGATGATATCCATAAGAGATGATATCCACAAGAGATGATATCCATAAGAGATGATATCCACAAGAGATGATATCCATAAGAGATGATATCCATAAGATATGATATCCATAAGAGATGATATCCACAAGAGATGATATCCACAAGAGATGATATCCACAAGAGATGATATCCACAGTTCTGGAATATTTCCTGATAAAAATGTTAAATAAAAAATGTGGGTAATTGGTGCAGCACTTCTAAGCAGACCAGCATCCAGGACTTATTTTTCTGTAAATAAAAAAAAAGCTTTGACTATAATTTCTCTGATCATTCAGCATGTTTCCCCTACCAGCATCCAATCCAATATCATTGTTAATAGGCTTAGAAGTTCTTTCAAAGAATGGTGATTAAATGTATCAATAATGGGGGTTTTCTGTAATGAGGCTCGTATCTGAATTAATGTGTTGTGGCAGAGATGAGGAAGTAGAACCCTGCAGTACAGAGTCAATGTGAGGAGGCTATATACAGGGGTACCAGTACAGTCAATGTGAGGAGGCTATATACAGGTGGTACCAGTACAGTCAATGTGAGGAGACTATATACAGGAAGTACCAGTACAGAGTCAATGTGAGGAGGCTATATACAGGAGTACTGGTACAGAGTCAATGTGAGGAGGTTATATACAGGAAGTACCAGTACAGAGTCAATGTGAGGAGGCTATATACAGGAAGTACCATTACAGAGTCATTGTGAGGAGGCTATATACAGGAAGTACCAGTACAGAGTCAATGTGAGGAGGCTATATACAGGAAGTACCAGTACAGAGTCAATGTGAGGAGGCTATATACAGAAGGTACCAGTACAGAGTCAATGTGAGGAGGCTATATACAGGAAGTACCAGTACAGAGTCAATGTGAGGAGGCTATATACAGGGGTACTGGTACAGAGTCAATGTGAGGAGGCTATATACAGGGGTACTGGTACAGAGTCAATGTGAGGAGACTATATACAGGAAGTACCAGTACAGAGTCAATGTGAGGAGGCTATATACAGGGGTACCAGTACAGAGTCAATGTGAGGAGGCTATATACAGGGGTACCAGTACAGAGTCAATGTGAGGAGGCTATATACAGGAAGTACCAGTACAGAGTCAATGTGAGGAGGCTATATACAGGTGGTACCAGTACAGAGTCAATGTGAGGAGGCTATATACAGGGGTACCAGTACAGAGTCAATGTGAGGAGGCTATATACAGGAAGTACCAGTACAGAGTCAATGTGAGGAGGCTATATACAAGGGTACCAGTACAGAGTCAATGTGAGGAGGCTATATACAGGGGTACCAGTACAGAGTCAATGTGAGGAGGTTATATACAGGAAGTACCAGTACAGAGTCAATGTGAGGAGGCTATATACAGGAGTACCAGTAGAGAGTCAATGTGAGGAGGCTATATACAGGAAGTACCAGTACAGAGTCAATGTGAGGAGGCTATATACAGGGGTACCAGTACAGAGTCAATGTGAGGAGGCTATATACAGGGGTACCAGTACAGAGTCAATGTGAGGAGGTTATATACAGGAAGTACCAGTACAGAGTCAATGTGAGGAGGCTATATACAGGAAGTACCAGTACAGAGTCAATGTGAGGAGGCTATATACAGGTGGTAGCTCAGATCACAACCTTGTCCACCTCACTCCACTCTACATGCTTATGGTCCAACAGCAGCCAGAGACCACAAGATCCATTAGGAGGTGAATGAGGCCCTACAGGACTGCTTTGAAACAACAGACTGGGATGTGCTCTGTGAGGCTCATGGGGAGGACATCGATGGACTCACTGACTGCATAACAGACTATATTAATTTTTGTGTAGACAACACTGTACCCACCAGGAAGGTGAGCTGTTTTCCAAATAATAAACCCTGGGTCACCAGCGACCTGAAGGCCCTGCTGAATGAGAAGAAGAGGGCCTTCAAGGAGAGGGACAAGGACAAATTGAAATGCGTCCAGAGGGAGCTGAAGTTGCGGATTGCTGAGGGGATGAGAGGGTATAAGGAGAAGATGGAGGACAAGCTGAGGCAGAGCCAGGTGAGAGAGGTGTGGAAGGGTATGAGAAATATCACTGGCTTCAAAAAGTCAAACAGCAGGCAGACGGAGGGGACCCAGGACAGAGCCAATGAGCTGAACCAATTTTTTAACAGGTTTGATACTGGCCCTGTCCACCTCACCTCCAGCTCCCCAGACCACACACCCTGTAAGTAATTCTTACGTAGTCATTCACTTAGGAATGCATTTTAGTATCCTGTATCTTTTTTCATTGCTTTTAGTATATCGAATGTGCAATACATGCAGTTAACATGCAGTAATTAAACCCTGCTCACTAAGGACTGTATTTTAAGGGAATTATTATTATTACCCCAAATTATATCATACACACATTTAGCTATTAAAGTATCTCTTCCTGTCATTTACCTGTACAGTTAATGTAACCATGCAAGTATTCACTGACCTGTAAATTTAACTGTATATTGACCTGTACAGTTAATTTAACCATGCAAGTATTCACTTACCTGTACATTTAACCAGACTGTATGTTAAGTAAACTATTATTACCCTCACTTATATCATAGGGTGTGGACAGCCTTCCACTGCATACAGGCACACAATGCACGGACACACACCTCCCCACAGTTCACCCCTGCACGGACACACACCTCCCCACAGTTCACCCCTGCACGGACACACACCTCCCCACAGTTCACCCCTGCACGGACACACACCTCCCCACAGTTCACCCCTGCACGGACACACACCTCCCCACAGCTCACCCCTGCACGGACACACACCTCCCCACAGTTCACCCCTGCACGGACACACACCTCCCCACAGCTCACCCCTGCACGGACACACACCTCCCCACAGCTCACCCCTGCACGGACACACACCTCCCCACAGTTCACCCCTGCACGGACACACACCTCCCCACAGCTCACTCCCGCATAGCCACAGGGCTGAGCAATTAGAAAGCCTTGGTTTTATCTGGGGAGAGGGGGATGGGGAGAGGGGGATGGGGAGAGGGGGATGGAGAGAGGAAAGAAAGCAATTTAAATGGTAATGTAGAGACCAGCACCTCTACCTTAATGGAGTTTGATCTGCTCAAGGTCCTCTCTGCGCCGTGTGTACGTCTCAAATGGTACCCTATTCCCTATATAGTGCACTTCTTCTGAGCTACAGTACTTCTGACCAGGAGTCCTCTCTGTCTGTAAAACCTGAAATGTCGTGAGTCAATAAGTATTCAACCCCTTTGTTACGGCAAGCCTAAATAAGTTCAGGAGTAAAAATGTGCTTAACAAATCACATAATAAGTTGCATGGACTCCGTGTTGGATAATATTGACCCCACCTCTGACCCCACCTCTGACCCCACCTCTGACCCTACCTCTGACCCCACCTCTGACCCCATGAGGGAGGTTTCCCCATGCCTCGCAAAGAAGGGCACTGATTGGTAGATGGGCAAAATAGAAAAAAAATGAGTTATTAATTACACTTTGGATGGTTTATCAATACACCCAGTCACTACAAAGATACAGGCATCCTTCCTAACTCAATACACCCAGTCACTACAAAGATACAGGCATCCTTCCTAACTCAATACACCCAGTCACTACAAAGATACAGGCATCCTTCCTAACTCAATACACCCAGTCACTACAAAGACACAGGCATCCTTCCTAACTCAATACACCCAGTCACTACAAAGATACAGGCATCCTTCCTAACTCAATACACCCAGTCACTACAAAGATACAGGCATCCTTCCTAACTCAATACACCCAGTCACTACAAAGATACAGGCATCCTTCCTAACTCAATACACCCAGTCACTACAAAGATACAGGCGTCCTTCCTAACTCAATACACCCAGTCACTACAAAGATACAGGCATCCTTCCTAACTCAATACACCCAGTCACTACAAAGATACAGGCATCCTTCCTAACTCAATACACCCAGTCACTACAAAGATACATGCATCCTTCCTAACTCAATACACCCAGTCACTACAAAGATACAGGCATCCTTCCTAACTCAATACACCCAGTCACTACAAAGATACAGGCGTCCTTCCTAACTCAATACACCCAGTCACTACAAAGATACAGGCATCCTTCCTAACTCAATACACCCAGTCACTACAAAGATACAGGCGTCCTTCCTAACTCAATACACCCAGTCACTACAAAGATACAGGCATCCTTCCTAACTCAATACACCCAGTCACTACAAAGATACAGGCGTCCTTCCTAACTCAATACACCCAGTCACTACAAAGATACAGGCATCCTTCCTAACTCAATACACCCAGTCACTACAAAGATACAGGCGTCCTTCCTAACTCAATACACCCAGTCACTACAAAGATACAGGCATCCTTCCTAACTCAATACACCCAGTCACTACAAAGATACAGGCATCCTTCCTAACTCAATACACCCAGTCACTACAAAGATACAGGCATCCTTCCTAACTCAATACACCCAGTCACTACAAAGATACAGGCATCCTTCCTAACTCAATACACCCAGTCACTACAAAGATACAGGCATCCTTCCTAACTCAATACACCCAGTCACTACAAAGATACAGGCATCCTTCCTAACTCAATACACCCAGTCACTACAAAGATACAGGCATCCTTCCTAACTCAGTTGCCAGAGAGGTAGGAAACTGCTCATCATGCAAAAAATGTGGCAAAGAAATTAACTTATTGTCCTGAATACAAAGCGTTATTTTGGGGGCAAATACTACACAATACATCACTGTGTAGCACTCTTCATTTTCAAGCATGGAGGTGCTGCATCATGTTATGGGTATGCTTGTCATCGGCAAGGACTAAGGAGTTTTTTTGTATAAAAATAAATTGAAAATCCTAGAGGAAAACCTGGTTCAGTCTGGACAATAACCTAAAACACAAGGACAAACCTATACTGAAGTTGCTTACCATGATGATATTGAATGGCCTAGTTACAGTTTTGACTTAAATCAACTTGAAAATCTATGGCAAGACTGACTGGGTTGGAGTAAGAGATGTCTCACTCCCCAGCTCTGCAGAGCAGAACAACACGTTAATTACATTACTATGACATTCTATGGCAGGTTATACACCGGTAAGAAGCAGATCTATGTAAAATATATATGTGAAATACTTGCTTGGTTTAGCTAGGTACAATCAAGTAGTCTGGCTGACACGTAACTCAAAGTCCTCATGACTTCAGAGTCTGGAAAGGA